>VCRD01010342.1:295-12614 GCA_006783055.1 Trinorchestia longiramus | reverse complement strand
CCCCCCCGACCCACCTCTCCTGTGGGCGAAGATGAAATCATCGAGGCCGATCTGCCCGCCCAGCAGCTTACTCATGTCCACCTTGTGTGTGTTGAGCGTACAGAACAGGATCTGAGGGTAGTGTGAGAGTAGTGAGAATAGTGAGGGCAGTGCCTCACTACTCTCTAAAAGTGCCCTCACTAACTAAAAAACACGTAAATTCTTTACGTAGAAGTCACCTTGCAACAAAACCATACATGTATAATGGTGCACTGAAAAAACAGGAAAATCAAGCCCGCAAGTAAACTGATGTCTATTTCATCACGATGTTGCGCCTGGTCACACGCTATCCCCGTTATCGGGACCCGGTCCCCTTTATCTGTGGCCGGTATCACAGATACCAGATAACGGGTGTACAGATAAGCTTCTGGCCGTCACCGCTCAGGAAAAATTATTAAACAGACAAAAAAGTGCATTAATTTTTTAGGGGCATTAGACTTTCTTGTGTGAATACATCTATGTACGGGGTGTCCATAAAGTCTCTTATAAAAGTCTCTCATAAAGTCCCAACAGCACCTCTTTCACAAACAGGATCCCTGAAACACACATATGCAAATAAGGATTAAAAACTTTAATAAACACTGAATACAATAAAACAAATCTGAGTAAAATATCTTATTAATTGCATTTGTAATACATTTTTGAAATGGTAAAGAGACTTTATGGACACCCTGTATATTCATCCATGCACTGGAAAATTAATACAAATGTTTATTATTATCCTTAGTTTTAACTATTATCTTTACTAGTGCAATGTCCGTTAATATACAGTTAATAATATCATGATAGATAATTAAGGATCTCCCTTCCCACATCCACCGGTAACTTAAAAGCCGATCCTGCTTAGGGAAAGAGAAAGACAGAGAACTGAGTGAGCTGAAAGCCCAGTGAACACTTGTATTATAGCGTGCATAAACAAATTTGTAATAATACGTACAATATGTACACAATCTCTGTATATACAACATTTCTCGTCAGTGTTTGGTTGTTGTTTAACCGTCCTCCTCTTGATAAATTTGCGAGAAATTGATTTTGAATGGTAAATATTTTTAGATTGTTTGGATCACCAGCCCTGCTAACAGCAACGTACAGTTGGCCATTGGTGAAGACAGGACTGGGTAAATATATGCCACACTTTGACAGACTCTGTCATTGGCTCTTGTTGATTGACATTGCAAATGCCGGTCTTATGGGAAATTGCCGTCTTTGTTGTGTGAATGGCAAATCGGAGTCTGAAGGTATCAGACACATTCGAAGAATTAATATGGATTGGCCAGCATCAAATACAGTTATTTTTTGGGCAGCTTTTAGGTAGTTATTTATTTGCTCAACCTTGTGCCTGGTGCTATTACAATGTCCATTTTTGTGATCCAGGTTTCTAAGTAGTATTATTAGAGCTCCAATTTTCAGCTTCAGTTCATGTGGGGCAAACCACTCAAGTTTAGCGAATTTAGAAACTCTGGCTGGTACACTGCTGCTTGGTCATCAGAAACTGAATCAATACCCTTCAGGAAAACCAAATCTCTCGGTGGTTTATCCATAAGGATGTTATTAAGATGGTCAACGTCCTCATTTTTAGCTGTCAGAATTGCTCTTGAAGAAATCCATTGGTTATTTCCAAAATTGATGTCAATATTTCCATAGACAAAGTCAATCAATTCCTGCTTTGAATTCACAGTCAAATGTTGAGGCAGTTCAATGGTACCAGAAAATGGTCCATTTTCAACAGTTACCACTTTTCCTTCTCCTAGTTGAAGAAGCCATTTGGCATGGTGATTGAGCCTGGCGATTGATGTGAGATCATTATTGTTTACACAGTTCAACACTCTCATATTCCTTCTCAAGTGGAAAATTTGACAAGTTTGCCAAAGAACAGATTTTTTCATGCAAACCTTGACCAAAGTAGGACGCTGAACTCTCCTGACAACTGGCAAAATTTGGCGGAAATCCCCACTAAGTACCAGGAGCTTTCCTCCAAAAAGGAGATCATTATTCATGATATCCTTGAGGGTACGATCAAGACATTCTAACAGGTGACGATGACTCATTGAAGCTTCATCCCACACTATCAAATGGGCATCAAACAATAATCGTCCAGTTGGATCTTGGGGAGAAATTTTGTAAGAAGTGGCATTTATTGGAATTGGAAATTTAAAACGGGAATGTGAAGTTCGTCCCAATTTAAGCAAAGTTGCAGCTACTCCTGAAGAAGCTGTAGCAATTGCCAAGCGCCTGTTTTGCCACACATACGACAATACAACATTTAGGAAAAAAGTTATACCAGTTCCACCAGGAGCATCAATGAAAATGAAACCAGCTTCACCATCAACTTTTTACCGTATTCTATTGAAGATAGCTCTTTGATCTTCATTGAGCATGTTGACATGTTCTTGGATCATTTTCTTCAAGAACAACCTCGTTGTTACCAATGTAATCGGCTTGTGGCAGTCCAAAATATTGAGTTGTTCGCTCATATTCAGCAAGTTCATTGTTCAAGGCACAAAGAAGGTCATTGGTGGCGACTTCTAATGCATCATTTTCATTTAGTGATTCTCGTCTTGTGTTGAAGAAATCCTCCATAAGCACATTTTGAAATTTTCTGAATAAAGTTAGTGGTTCTGAAGGAGCACAAAATTGAAGGATGCACACGAATAAGGATCTTAGCCGATTTCCAGTATGGTTGTTCGAGGCGTCAGTAAGACAATTATGCCATTCTAGTTGTCTTGCAATAGGTTTAGGATTTGGCACGCTTGCTTTAAAGTTTCACAAACGATGTGATTTACAGTAAGTAAATCGTTAAAGCTATTGGCACCCACTCTGTGATGCAATAACAGCCTTAAATAGAAAAGCTCGCCCTGACATGGATGGACACTGTACACTCGTCCGATCGTAACTGGAGCTCCATCATTGATTTGAGCTCTCCTGCACCAACACTTTTCATTACACTGCCAAGTATAGAATTCAGAGAAGTCACAGTACAGTATGGAGCAAGCTTGTGGGTCCTCTGCATTCTTTTCGAAATAGGCTGTTAATTTTGTTGATTGATTTTGCTGTAGGGCAGCAGCAGCATTATTCACGTCGAAAATTACTAATTGCTGTTGTGGCAAATGAATTGGCAAGCATTCGACAGCTGTATGCCTTTGTTGAATTTGAAGTTCAAACAATTTCCAACAGGCTTCAGACGCTCCCATATACCTGCAATTTTCATACGATGATATTTCATGTTGTGCATTTAACTCATCTACATCAACACGAACGTGCTCTCATGTTCTCTGCAATGTAATGGTAGATTGGTCAACTCCTTTGAAAATGTACTTGTAAAGGTATTTGACTGCTTTTATTGATGCACACCACTCAACGTTGATATGAGATTCATACCTTTTCAAAAGCCATGGGTTATATGGCACAATATTACGGTTATCAACAGTGACGTCCATTGTTCCGACACGCACAGTAGCAGTGAATCCACCTTGAGCAGGACTTCGCCTTCGATATAATGGGTAGCAGTCATCTCCATTTATTGTGATGCTAGAAAACTGTTTCGGAAATCTCTTTTGATATCTGCCTTCAGACATGCGTGGAGAATTTTGATTGTGAACTCCGCAGGGACCATGAATCATGTGTTTTTTCACTAAGTCATAAAGTTCCTTTGTTTTATGATTATCCGGACCTGAAAGCTCTGAAACAACAATTTGGTAAAATCTTCCCAGGTTCCATGGCCATTCTTCAATATAAATAGAAAATGGCAGTGAGAATGACTACATTTCTGGAATTCAATGGTTTTAACATGAGCAAGCATCTTTCCCAAAACACCAGATTTTATATCCTTTAGCAACTCTTGTTGTTTAAGCTTGAGTACTCTTGCTGTTAGATAGGGTCTGTCCACTGAAGTCTGCCCTGGCATCAGCTTATTGACTATTTCTGGCCACTTTGGATTGCACTTGAAAGTAATGAAGAGAGTTGGTTTGCCAAATTTCCGTACAATTGCCATTGCATCTTGGTAATGTTTTGCCAAATATCTTGCACGTCCGGCGAAAGAGCTTGGCAGAATATATCTTCTTCCAGCTCTCTGTGCATCGGCTGCAGTAATTACGTCGGCCAGACCGTTGTAAAGTTCAGCCCTTAGACTGGACTGGTTATTTCTTAAGAACTGTAAACCGCAGGATTGAATCTTTGCGCGTTGATCGACGCAGCATTGTTGCAAGAGCTTGTTCCCTTTATGCCAGTGGTTCCCAAACTGTGGTTCGCGTACCACTAGTGGTACGCAAGGGCCTTCCAGGTGGTACGCGAACACTTTCGGGGTCATAAACAATTTTTATTTTGTTATTTTTATTTCACAAAAACGTTTACTGCCAAACACAGGATAATCTGGCAACGATTTGCAACTGTTGCCACACACCACCCACCTTGTCCCAGCGGCCCACCGTTAAATTTAAACAGTACACTTACTTAATGCGCTAACTATTAGCGCATTTAGCAAGATAAAGTGCAACTAATACTACATGTAGCAGCTAATATGCAGTATTCGTTACATTTTATGGACAAGAAATAACATATTTTGTGGCTGACGAACCAGGTGGTACGCGGCGACTGTACGGGACCTCCAAGTGGTACTTGATCACAAAAAGTTTGGGAACCACTGCTTTATGCAAAATATTGGCTGAACCCATTCTCTTCATCACTCGATATGGGTAGAATTGCAAGCAAGTTATGACCCTGTTACCCCTAGCGTTCCTCAGATCTGCGTGCCAGCCATCTAATCCGTTTGCAAAAAATGTGGGGTACATCATCGGATCATATGATCTGTGGGAATCACTGAAAATATCTAAGTTATTATCGTTATCTGGACGAAATTTCGTTATCATCGTTTTTCTTCCATCGAAGTTTTCATCGCTTTCATTGGAAATCAATATAGCCAACTCATTACATGTTGGTAAATTGTAGCGTCTAGAATGTTCGCCAGTAGGCCTTCTATCAGCATGTAAGCCAATTTCAAAATTTTCCAGAACGTTTTCCAAATTGATTTGTTCTTGAATAAACAGATATGACCTTAAATAGGAATTGTTTATGCTGACCATTGCAGAATGAATGATACGAAAAATTTCTTCATCATAATCTTGAGTGGCACCATTTCTCATGATCCTGTTCACTCTATGCTGAATTTGTTCTTCAGTGTCATAGAAGTAGGTCTGGGGGCAAAAGGGTGGCTCGGTAGCGATATTTCTTGGAGGTCCAATCAGTCTGTAGACAATGCCGTGTATTCTGAAATTTGCCAGTCCTCGAGCATCATCCACTTTCATACAGCACATTGCCATGGCACTATTAAAGCGTCTGATACTTTTTCGGAAATACCCGGCAACAGCGGTGTCTGCCAAATAGAGGTTGTTCAAATTTTCAAGTAATTCTGGTATACCAGGTATTTCACTCAGACCAGACATACAACACATGCCAAAATTCGGATTCGCCTGATTCCCGCCCGATTTTTCCCCCATAAACATGAGAAAATTACAGAATCGACATCTGACCTCCATAGTGCCACAACTGTGTTTTGATATATTGATGTAAATTTCAAGAAGGGAGTCAATATTGTACTGTCTGGCTATGTTTAAATTTCTTCCTAAGCGATTTTGTGTACCTAATCTGTGAGCGAATGCATTCTGCTGAAGAATTTCATCCCTTCTTTCATGAGTTTAATTCGCTCGTGCAAGTCGATGCTGTTCGGTATCAATCTGAAAATTTTCATCCCTTCTTTCTTGAGTTGAATTCTCTAGTGCCAGTCGATGCTGTTCGGCATCAATCTGAAGAATTTCATCCCTTTTTTTCTTGAGTTAAATTGTCTCGTGCCACTCGATGTTGTTCAGCGTCATGCCGAAGAATTTCCTCTCTTCTTTCATGCGTTAAGCTCTCTCTAGCTACTCGGAGTTGCTCTGCATTATTCCGTAGAATTGCCAAACGCCGTTCAAGGGTCAAATTAACTCTAGCTTCTCGTTGGCGAGCAGCATTGCTTCGTCTTGCCATTGCGTGTTGTTCGTCCGATAGTCTTCGGCGTCTATCTTGCTGTCGAAGTCTTGCTGCTTTTCCCTTACGGTTGGACACGTTTCTATCCATGTTGGCCTTTTTTGCCGGAATTTTATTCTGACATATACTCTATTATCTCTTTGAAGCTTCTCAAGAAAATCACGATTCCGAAAACAATAACTCAATTTCCAAAATCTTTGGCCTTATACTAAGTGGTAGCCAGGTTACTGGTCAAACTAATTTAAAACATTTTTTTCACATTATCAATTAAAAATATCAAAGCATCATGATGAATTTCAACAGAAAAAGGTCCAAATAAAATTTCTATTTGTAAAAATAAACCGATTGTGTATTCTGGATGCCATAATGCAAGTGAAAGGGAATTGAATTGCCTGAAAAATAATGCTATAGAAAGATTTCTTGTATTTCTTAAGTTTTATCTTTGTTACTATCAAAGCTATCGATTAGAAGAGTGCGACACACGGACAGACGGACAGACGGACGCAGCGCTTGTAATACAGGGTGTCCCAAAAAAACGATACCCAATTTTCAAGGGCTGTAATTCAGAAACTATGAAACTTTCAAAAAATTGGAAAGTCACATTTTATTTTCTTTTGCTTTGGTATCATTGATACGGCTTCAACTCGTAAGTTGAATTACGTATGAATACGAAAGCGTGATCTTAAGCTATTCAAGATTTTTACCGATCGAAGAGCCTCCTCATTATGCAACTCACAAAAGAACAAAGAACATTCATCGTTAAGAAGTATTTTCAAACGAAAAGTTTCCAACAGGTCATTCAATCATTTCAAGAGCATTTTCCTGAAAGACAGTCTTCAACAAAGATGACTATTTGGAGAAATGTTACTAGGTACAGAACCGAAGGAACAAGCTTGAATCTCAACAAAGGTCGATCAGGACGAAAAAGAACAGGACGATCAGAAGAAAATGTTCGAATTGTTCAAGGAGCACTTACAGAGAATCCGCCAATCTCTGCAAGAATTAGTGGATTAGATGTTACTAAATCTACATTCAACAGAATTATAACTTTGGATTTGAAGTGGTATCTTTACAAGATGCATGTGCGGAACAAACTCCTCGATAACGATCTTCCTTGGCTCCTGAATTTTGCTCAATGGTTTTTGCAAAGAAATGTTCGGTTTGTGGACGACATTGTGGTTGGCGATGTAGCCGTTTTTCATTTGAATGGCAGGGTAAATAATCACAACGTTCGCACTGATGCACCGAAGAACCAACATCCTAATTTCAACTCTGACGTAGGAATTTCGAGAGAGAAAGTGTCTGTGTGGATGGAACTTTGTGGCAATGGACATGTAATCGGTCCTTATTTTTACAACAATAACTTAAATGGAGTTGAATACCTTGTTCTAATAAATAACAGGATTGTTCCAAGACTTCGAGAAACACATGGAAACAGAATCAATCGAACCTCGTGGATTCAGGACGGTACTCCTGCGCATAGAACTGTTGCTGTAAGGGAAAACTGAACGAGCTATTCGGCAATCGCATTATCGCCTTGAATCATCGTATCGAGTGGCCCCCCAGATCGCCTGATTTGACGCCGTGTGATTTCTTCCTTTGAGGACATCTAAAGAGTAAGGTTTATAGCTCTCCACTGCGCGATACCGACGAACTCAAGCAAAGAATTGAAAATCAGGTCAATTTGCTGCAAGGAGATGATGCTCTCGTTAGACGAGCGATGGCGTGAACGAGGATGCGAATACAACTGTGTATTGAGACAAACGGAGGACACACCGAAGGAAACGAACAATAGGAGGAACATTTCGATTGTTTTTTTATTTTAGTGGCATTTTCCATTTAATAAACGGTTGAAAGTTATTAAAAACATGGCTTTAATATCATAAAATTCGAAGTTTAACCAAAGTGAGCAAACAGGTTTTCAGTATCGGTCACTAAAAATATTGCTTAGAGAAAACGGTTGGATCAATTCTTCTGAAATTTTGTACAGAGATGGAACAAATGTTAAGAAACAAAATGTAACTTTCTAATTTTTTGGAAGTTTAATAGTTTCTGAATTAAAGCCCTTGAAAATTGGGTATCGTTTTTTTGGACACCTTGTAGTATAGATTATCATTGTTATTTCTATGATTATTATCATAAATTAGTTTAAAGCTACATATAAACGATTATTATATAAGTTATATAATTATTAATTAATGAGTTATGTAATTATGATATAAAAATTTACGACTCTTATCCCTCTTTCTTTTTTACTCGTGGTGCCTGTGCGTGATTGAGGTGCCTGTGCATGGCTGACGTTTTAAATTTAGACGGCATGGGAATTGCCTAGCAACCTAAGAATGGGTCAAACGCCTCGTTCCTCTTGCCTTTTTCTCTTGTAGTGAATCACTACATATGAACACAGCACAGACGAGGCTAGCTATCGCCGACCAATCAGAGAACAAGACAGAAGAAGTGAGTCCTGAGCGAGGCTAGCTGTCATTAACCAATGAGCGGTCACGCTCAGGCAGCAGTGCCCAGCCAACTGCCCTACATAATGAGGCGACATCGCTCAGCGACGGACCCTCCGTTTCACCCCTTTACTTAGGTACACCCTGTGTCAAACTCTCTCTCAAATCTTTCCTATTGGTACCGACCATCACCAGCGATGGACTCTCCACCAAGCGCTTCCAAAGTCAACATCTCCACCAAGAACTCTCATCACCTGAACAACTTCAACTCACAGCCAACAGCAGAGCAAAGGAAGCAGAAACCAGCCATCCTGTCTGCGGACAGGATGGGCTCAAACAACTCACGCACTAACAAGAAGTGTACGTGCTCCAACTCGCCACGCGCTCCAACTCTATACGTCCCAGCGTACTATCAGCACAATGTCAGTACGCCAACACCACGACGTCAAGACGTGCGCAAAGAAGAATCAACAACTTATATCATATTTAAATGCTAAATACAAAGTATTAAACTCATCTTGCCTTTAATTGCCTTTTCTCGTATTGGGTTCCTCGACGGTCCCTTACTCCCTCAGACACTCACTCCGAGTAAGATAAAGATATTCAATGTCTGCTCGGAGATAAGAGATGTCTGAGGGTTGGGACTGAAGAGTGATAACTAACTGATCACTACACTCTAGTCTTTGTTTTGTTCTGATGTGTAAATTATAACTAGCTTTTTAAATATTAAAAATGATGTTAAACAAACATTGATTGTGATGTTAAATAAGTTGGTGCAAATATTAGTTGAAGAAATTGGTGTAAATATTAATTAAATAAGTTGGTGTAAATATTAGTTAAATAAGTTGGTGTACATATTAATGGAAGAAGTTGGTGTAAATATCAAGCTTACATGTCAGAGGCCAGGGTGTGGGGCTGTAGCTCAAATGGTAGAGCGCTCGCTTAGCATGCGAGAAGTACGGGGATCGATACCCCGCAGCTCCAATCTTTTTTTCTCTTTTTTGTTTGCTTTGCTTTCACTGCGTCTAGGACAAAACATGAATGAGGAAGAGGTATAATTGACATGTGCTGTATTTCATTTATAGGGAAAATTAGTTTCAATGAAAGCTGCTCGAAAGAACTCGATGTCCTGTAGAAATTGCAAAAAAGATTGAGAAAATGAAATTTCCGAGAATTTTTTGTCATGTTTACAATATGGAAAAATTTATCAATATGTAAAGCAACGCCATGAGAACTCGATACTTCGCTGCACCAGGTACAGCTTAACTAGACTAACTCAATACACATGTAACCCGCATACATGTACGTGTACTGCTACCTCACATACGCTCTACCATGTGTACCTGCGCAGGAAGTGTATCTGTAACTCAGGTAGTTTGCGAAGCTCAGAAAAAGTTTGGAGCTGCGGGGTATCGATCCCCGTACTTCTCGCATGCTAAGCGAGCGCTCTACCATCTGAGCTACAGCCCCACACCCTGGCCTCTGACATGTAAGCTTGATATTTACACCAACTTATTTAACTAATATTTACACCAACTTATTAATATCACCATAGCATTCTTTAGTATCAATTCTGGACACAGACACGACTTCTATAAAAAAATTAATGAAATGTATTCATATATAGAAACTAGCTAGTTCCCGTGGAAATTCCACGATTTGGATTCGACTAATTTGAAATTATTATAGAGATAAACATATTAAAGATTTACGACGAATTATTGTATTTTGAATGAATATTTTTTATTAATGTATACAGAACCACCATTCTGTATCTATCTAATGATAACATGGCCCAGATAGTATGTGATGGTAGTAGTGATGTGGTGATAGTAGAGATAAATCATAGTGATGTGGAATGATGTGTTAACGTATAAGGATGTGTGTAATGTGTTATAAGGATGTGGGAAGGTGTACAGGTATGTGGGGAGTGCGAGCAGTTGAGCCTCAGACTCATTAAAAGCCAACGGCCATCGAGCAGCAGAAAACAAACAAAACAAGCAACGTAAGCAAGCCTGAGCAACGGACGCCCAGCAGGTGAAATAGGTCCTATGAGAGCCTCGAAAAGTGGGAAACATTGAAGAGATAACGGTCAAAACTGCGAACGGACATAAGCAAGACCAACTGCGAATAGAGGGCTAAAAGTTAGGAGGCGTGTTTCTAGAAAACACCAACGGAATATATAAGAAGCCGTCAGGAAACCAAGACGGTCAGAATAGCAAGGCGATAAGTGTGAACGACAGTGCTAGGAGCGACAACGATTCTACAGCGGGGGTCTAGAAGCTGGGGGAGCGAGCGATATAGAGGCAACAACAAGCAAAAGACAGACACAGCGGTGGGAGGTGAGATTACTTCTGGTATAGAAAACAGAAATAAACTTAATAGGGCATCTCTATCAAGTCATAAGCGTAGTAGGGCAGCTCTATCAAGGCATGCACTTACGGAGGACTTTTCTCTCATTTTAGGGAGGGAGCTACGGGACATACGGAATCTACGTAATCTACGGGATTCACGGTATCTACGAGCTCTACGGTATCAGTCAGGATCAGGATCGGGATCAGGATCTAACGGAAGCTGTCGGAATCTAGCGGAACCTCTACATTTACAACGATTACTACTTCTAGGAGTGATTGGAACTTCGAAAAGTGCACATAAACTTGGGAAAGTTTCACCAGCAATTAATTTGGAGGTGCTCGGGGTTTCAGCATCAACTTGGATTTAATGTCCACGTGATTACTTCGGAACATCGACAATAGGAACCAAGTGGAAATATTAATTAATACAATTTTACCTTGGGCCCTGTAAACCCAGTGGAGGTTGGAAACCAGCGGGAGAAGCCTGAACATACATAGCATAAACAGCAGGGTGTGCTGCGCGGTGTGTAGGGCTACTGAGCGTCTGTGCGGGTAGTGTGTGCGTCCGTACA
Organism: Trinorchestia longiramus; assembly: GCA_006783055.1. Taxonomy (NCBI): domain Eukaryota; kingdom Metazoa; phylum Arthropoda; class Malacostraca; order Amphipoda; family Talitridae; genus Trinorchestia; species Trinorchestia longiramus. The sequence goes on along the minus strand of VCRD01010342.1, from coordinate 1,178 downwards.
GCGAAAATTCTTCGAACTGAATACCCAATAATGATAATTTGTTGGTGAATCGGTTGATGGAACTGCAGTGATTATTAAATCAGGGTTATCGTTAGTCAAAATTAAGAGTGAGGTTCAGCAATAGGATTGGAGTGCTTTATCAGTGAATTTTGTCGTGTCCGCGTGTACTTAGGATGTGTTGTTAAATGGAACAGTGTTTCAATTCCGCAACCACTCGGCATTGTGTGATTTAAATAATTATTGTGAGTGGAATTGGTCGATTTGAGGAAATAAGACTACCTTGATTCATAACAAATCTACGTGTTTTTTCATGTGTTTTTCCGTGTGTTTTTATAGTAGATGTTAAACTTATTAATTGTGTTTATACCCTTCTTGTGTTGGCCTCACTAATGCATAATATAGTATTCATGTCAGGGGGTTTGGATTCCTCCAATTTGAGACGTCTCTCTCTCGTTATGAAAATTGATTGCATTCAATTAACGTAAAATGTGTATGTGATACATTCATCTTGTGTATGTGTGTATGTGATACATTCATCTTGTAAGAAATCAATTAATGCTCGTAATTATTACGTATTTATCCTGTGACCATGTAGAGAGAGAGCACGTTTCGCCACAGTACCCGTTGAAATTCCTGGGTTTAAAAGTGATGAAATTAAGGATCTGTGAAATAAAATGCATTTTTCAGTTTTCCTCGTGGTACTATCAGAATCAGAATATTCCTTGCCTCCTTTTTGTTTAGTGTGAGGATATCTGCGTGGTGTAGGATACCTGTGTGGTGTAGGACACCTGTGTGGTGTAGGATACCTGTGTGGTGTAGGATACCTGTGTGGTGTACGATACCTGTGTGGTGTACGATACCTGTGTGGTGTAGGATATCTGTG
>VCRD01010340.1:0-10373 GCA_006783055.1 Trinorchestia longiramus | reverse complement strand
TCACCACCACGTCTTCCACACACAATGTACTGAGTGCCAATGGAGTGAATATCGAACCGATTATCGATGGGCTTTAAAACCCAGCTAAACGCCGATCCAAAAACCCAAGTCCAAGTCTTAGTCTGAATGCTGATGGATTGAAAGTTGATGGACTGAATGCTGATGGATTGAAAGTTGATAGACTGAATGCTGATGGAATGAATGCCGATGAATGGATGCCGATGGACGAGAATGCCGATGGACGATAATGCCGATGGATGTGAATGCCGATGGACGTGGATGCCGATGGACTTGAATGCCGATGGACGTGAATGCCGATAGATTTCTAGCAGTTTAATTGGGTCAAAGGGTAGAAGTAGTCTTGTTAACTGTTTCTCTGTAACAAAATTCCGCACACCACCGCACTAATCACAACGTCACTCATCCACGCAAGCTCCACGCTGTAGGGGCTGTCTTGTACCAAAAATGAATCTCAGGAGAAAACAACTTATCCATAATGAGCTTCATCCGCATTCATGGAATTTTGCAAGTAGATCAAATTCTTATTACAGAGTAAATCATTTGTCAGCAGGCATACCATCAGTGCTTTAAATTAAAAATGTTTGATGTAATTTACCTTATTGGCCTAATTCACTTGTAGCTAGAAAATTATAATTCACGCTAGAGTATTCACCTGGTGATTCGTGGTGACTCATAGCTTTTTGAAGTTTATTCCCATAAAATTAGGATACTTTAATTCCATCATCAACAAATACTTGTTTTTTGTTGATTATATAGTAATCTCAATTGCTATGGCTATAAACAGTCACGCTACATTAACACGGGTAATATCAGTTATCAATATTTTATCATAAGCACCTAACAGAGCATATAGTATTTACACTTTAATTTTTATATTGGTTAAAACCCTTAAATGTTTCTGCAATTGCCAAGTATTTAAGTGGTTTGATTTGGGCTACCAGATCCGTATTTCGAGATTCTTCAGTTTATGACACTGAAAGGGGTAATTTACAGAAAGGAAGAAAGAGGTAGAATTTATTTACTACGGTACTAAGAGGATGACGAAAAAATTGAACATTCTACAGAATTCAACTGATGAGCAGCTAAATTTTTCATTCAGTTCAAAGAACTTTCAATTATAGATTTCTGAAGATAATTCCTTAGTTCTGCCACCGTATAAATAGAGCCTCCTGCTATTCAGCTCTAAATGATTTCAATTATTAGGTTAGGAACATATCAGGGATATACATCGGTTGCAAAAACTTTGTTTATTGTCCAATTATTCTCTTGGAACTGCATAAAAACGAAATTTATATTTGGTCCTAGTTGAAATATAAGTTTCGCCAAAATGTTAGCTTGGAGCGTATATTCGAAGCAGCTTTAGATTGCTCCCGTGAAGTTTTATTTCATTGCGAGTGTTTTTCATACAATGAAAATATGTTTTTTAGCGTGCAAGAGATTTGAATGTAATGAAATAAATTCATAGGCTAAATTGTACGATGATATTCTCGGAAGTAAATCCATTTGCGTCAAATCATGTTAGAAACACGAATGAACTGGAGCTGCTTTGGACGTCAACCCGCATGAACATCTTACAAAATTAAAGACAATAAATATTAGCATAAAAAACATTTTGATGCCCTTGAGAGACTTCATACTATGCTAAAAATAATTGATATATGGTATAAATGCACGTTTGATGTGTTTGAGTGAAGTGATACGATGGTTTTGAATTGCAGTACTAGTTAAGAAACGTCTTGAGGCGTGAGAAAGCTCTATAATTTCAATAAGCAATAAAGGCCCTCAATTTGAAGACTGAATCGTTTGAAAGCGTGCTTGATTTACACATTAAAGCGGGCAGAACCAGTAAGAACTTAACATCATCGGTAAAAATCAGGATACAATATTGTTGCATGGATACAGGATTGTTGCGTGGATAAAAGATTGTTGGTGATACAGAATTATTGCGTGGATATAAGATTGTTGTGTATACAAGATTGTTGCGTGGATACAAGATTGTCGCGTGGATACAAGATTGTCGCGTGGATACAGGATTGTTGCACGGATTCTATCATGGGTACACGGACGGGCACAGCAATTGGAAGAAGTTTCACCATCGCTGGAACCCGAGCACCGTCAGTTGAGCGGCAGCGGCAGCATCATGTATGGTGAGTACAAATATTTTTTAATATATTGGCCCGTGTGTATCACCTCTTAAAGCTGATTTAAAACTTAGTACATGAACATTACGCATTAATTAGCGTGCAGATAAATTTGACCGAAATGAGAGACGGAGTTTTGTAAAATGCGTGTTATATGGATTAAAAAAGAGTTCTTGAAAGAGTTCTTACAAAAGAACTGACTTTCTTAGTAGAACTTTACTTCAGAGGGCCACATGGTGGAAATACTGAATTGGGCAAGAAGGTAAATACCTCGATGTTTTAGAAACGTTGCATTTAATGTTTGAGAAACGTTGCATTTGATTTTTTAGAAACGTTACGTTTGATATTTGAGAAACGTTACACTGATGTTTCAGAATCGTTGCACTTGATGTTTTAGAAACGTTGCATTTTATGTTTAAAAAACGTAGCATTTGATGTCCAAGGAATGTTGCATGTGATGATCAGCCCTTTCCTGCATCGAATTTAAAAATTACTGCAAAAACTTCATCAGTCCTCATTTTGAGTTCCATGACAATGGAATAAAAACACAAACTCAATTTTTCCGGAGAATATCTCAATTTTTTCTAAAAAACCAGCAACAGTTTGGAGATGTTTGAATGCTGCTATCAATGCAAGTTATAAAACAATTACTGAATGGCTGCAGTTGAGTAGCAGCAAGCAGAACAGGGTTAAGAAATGTTGCACTTGAGGTTCAGTAAACGCTACTTTTCACGTCACGTTCTGAGCTCGTGATGCTCTCGGTGCATCGCAGGAGTCGATGCTCAGCGGGAACAGGTGAGTGATTTTTTAGCTATCTCATGTTTCATAAAATTTGCGGATGTTTGTATAAATATGGTATGAGTATATAATTCTTCTGTTAAATGTGTCGTGAGTAAATAATACACCTGTTTAATGCGGTATATGCGTTTAATATATCTGTTTCATATGGCGTATGCATATAATATGTTTGTTTCATACGGTAGAAACATATAATAAATTGGTTTCATAAGGTATAAACATATAATACATCTGTTTTCCAAGCTGATTCATGCGTGTTACTGTGACTTACGTACATCATGTTTCATTCTGAAGGAATAAACTGTTATATTTACATATATATATATATATATATATATATATATATATATATATATATATATATATATATATATATATATATATATATATATATATATATACACATAGTCTTAAAATCTGAAGGAATAAGATAGGGAAGAACTGAAGAAATCACCATGCCTGATAATTAGAAGAACTGTGATGTGGATGTTCACGAGACCAGAATAGGACCACGAGCATTGTTCTAATTAGAAATTGCGACCAGCGCTTGAAAGATAAGTAAGATGGTCCCGTCCTTTGACCACAGTGTTAGAAAAACTTCTGATTTGTCATCTCGTAAAGCCTACCATCGATTCAATCCCGCTATCCCACTATATAATAATACACAGATTGTTGCTTGCATTCTCTCTGTCTTGCTCTTAAGGATTTAGATAGGAGAAAATTCGTCTCTTGAATAACAAGATGAGATACCATGAAATTTCATCCCTAAATTACGATGACAAATATAGTTTATGGAATTTACATATATACTCAAAAGTCAAAATACTGCGTTAGAGTTTTTGATCCTGTCGTACATAAGCTATTTCACATATTTTTTTCAGCTGAATTTCTTCGTAGCAGTTGAAACTTCGCGCGGAGTAGAGGCCAAATATTCCGAGTAGAGGCAACTGGTTGGGTCACTGCAAGTAGTCACGATACGGAACCCAGTGCTGGGTCATTACAATTTTTTGTTCCTTTGTATGATGAGGGAAACATTCATTTACAAGGTAGCATAGATACAATCTTCTTCCACATAATGACTGCATGTTTCTACTTCAAATTATGCTATTGGACCAGTACCTTTACATCGACTGCCTCATCCAACGGACACACCGTGAGTCTTAAAAACCGCTTCGCTTTGAAAAGTAACTCGATACTATTTGATTTGATAAAATCCCTCTTTTGAGTGTGGTACATGAATTGCTATTATCTTTGATTGAGTTTTTGATCCTGTTGTGCAAAAGCTATTTCGCATATTTTCTGCCAGGAAGTGTCAGGAGCTCCGATTGCCCTTTTACCTTAGCAATTTACTGGAAGAAGGCTTTTCTCATCTAGAAGTCATCAACTACCTGCGGCAGCCCAAAATAATAAACGAATTTAACTTTTCTCAACGGCAAGATGCTCCTGAACGGTCTTAATATCTTAGAAAGGGAATATGCCGTATCATCTACTCTCTACGAGACCGTTATAAACATCATGCAATGGCTCTCCGCAAAAAAATTAACGAAATAAAACGAAAGCACTTCCAAAAGGAACTACAAACAGCAAAGAAAAATCCAAAACGAACCTGGGAAATCATCAAAGAAATAGCACAGTACAAAGACATAGAAGAAAAGGAGAAATTCGAAAATCCTTTGGAAACAGCCACTAATTTCAATACTTTCTTCTCTGAAGTCGGAGCAAAAGTCTTAGACGAAGTATCCAAATTTACTACACATAAACCTGTTGATGCTGGCCTTAATCCTGCTCAATTACTAAATACAACTAACACATGGAAACCAAATCCAGTTAGTCTACAGGAAATATGAAGAATCTTATGTTCGTTGAAAAATACTAAGGCAGTTGGGCATGACAACATAAGCCTTCAATACATCAAAGACAGTTTCAATTTTACAGCACCATTGCTTCATTTGATAATCAATAAATCTATTGCGACAAACAAATTCCCGGATCAGTGGAAACATTCCATAATCAAACCGCTACATAAAGCAGCTGACATCAATACTGCATCAAATTATAGGCCAATTAGCCTTCTACCAGTCTTATCCAAAATACTAGAAAAAGTAATATCTAACCAACTCTCAACACATTTGGACAAATCTAACTTACTTCATCCAAACCAGTATGCTTACAGAAAACATACCAGCACTCAAGATGCGCTGCTTAACATCACCGAGAAAATATTCAGTGACATTGACACTAAGAACGTCACTCTCTTGCTTTTGCTTGATCTCTCCGAAGCTTTCGACAGTGTTGAACATAAACGGCTTCTGCAGAAAATCTCTAACTTAGGCATCGCCACACAGTGGTTTCAGAGCTATCTAGCAAACCGCTCTCACGCAGTCCAACTAGAAAACACAATTTCATTACCCATACAAAACAATTTCGGCGTTCCACAAGGTTCTATTCTCGGTCCACTTCTGTTCTCGATTTTNCCTCTCCTTCTGGCTCATCTCAGTCAAGCCCTTGCATGACTCCAAATCCACCCACATCTTACATGTCCTGCACTCAATCATGCTATGAGATCCTGTCTTCTTAGACTTACCAACAGCCATTCTGTGTCCAAATTTAGTAAAGTTAATTTGCGCTCACCTAGAAATAAGTACAACAAAGTACACTGCCTGTATTCTCCTTGTGTCTACTTAAATATTAAAACAGTCACTCAAGCCAAAAATATTCACCAAACTAAAGCAGTCAATCCAGCCAAGGCAGTCAAGCCAAAACCAATCCAGCTAAACAGTCAATCAAACCCCACCGCCAAACAGTCACTCAAGCCCAACTGCCAAACAGTCGTTCAATAACTATCAACTGGTGCAATAGATCAGACCTCTGTTATTTTTTCAGTTTGATAACTGCACCTTCACAAACTCACAATGCCCAGCTGTGGCTGGGGTCTTTTTTACGGCTGGTCATGCTGTATTTTTTCCTTTATAGCTACATTAGTGATGTATTTGGTCTGTTACATTAGTTTACTTCTACTAGAGTTCAGGGCTTTTATTGATTGACAATAAATCGTGTCATTTTTGTGATGTGGGCATTAAATTACAAATGTTTCTGTGGCACAAGTAAACTGATGTGCCTCTTCAAGAGACTGAGAATGAACATAATTAAGGAACTGAGTATGTCACGTGTTTTCTGTATTGGTAATCATTAGTTTTGAAAAATAGAAATTATATTTTGGTTTGTAGAAACATTCAATTTTCAGCTATTTTTAATGCCCCTGCTGTGCTTATAATATTTTAAATTTACAGTGTTTGCTTCTTTCAGATTGATTTCCTTTTTAGTAGAAGTTAGGACTCATTTGTCCCTGTAACTTGACCATGCTGCAAGAGGAAGATTTTGATTCTGATACCACAGATGAAGACTACATTCCCAATGCAGGTAAACTTTAATATAACTGATTAAAATGGTAAATTAGTCTTATAGTTATGGTACTGTCAGAGTGAGTTGTAATAGTAAGAAAACTTTACAGAAACACTGCACTTTGCTTTTGTGGCATTAAATGGACTTGTATGTTCTTTGTTACATTGTTCAAGATTTTCCATTTGAACCAAAGGTATGCTGACGTGTCATTTTTGTTAGTGTACTACAAAGAAAAGCTGTCTTTGATGGGATTCTGCACAACTTAAAGAAGAATGTCTGGTACAGGAGTGGATGATTTGCATTGTTAAACCTCCTTTTATTCTGAAGTTCTTTAAAACTGTTTCAAATGCCTCTTCAATTTATCAGCATTGTACAATAGTTTACAAGTTGTCATTGAATTTGCAATATTTATCACCATTTTATCATAAATGTAATTTTGTTGATTGGGTAGCATTAAATACCCATTTAACACATTCATGCTCACAGACGGCTATAGACATTAGACGTCTAATGCAGCCTGACCTCTGATGTGTTAGTCTTGATGTGTTAATGCATCAAATCTCCATTCATTACTAATTATGCTAAGTAAAATGTAAAGAAAGTGTAGTAAAGTGTTGTATATGGACTTTTTTGCTAGTACATAATGATGTACTGACAGCATCAAAATTACTCAATTTTAATGTTACCATCAACACTAATAGATTGTCCCAATATGTGTCATGATCCCCAACAGATTTTCTGATTTTGTGACACACCAATAGCCACCACATAGTGTTATTTATCACATTGTTTATTGATACAAGGTGTATTGATATTATTTTATGCTCTATGCTGAATATATTTGTGATCATTTTAAGATTAATTAAATTTCCCCTAGGTCTCTATAATGTCTATTTAGAATCTCATTTAAGATCCCTTCATGTGTATCTATTTATCCAGTTTATTATATGTCTATTATTTACCCATGCACGAGCATAATAATTCTCCTAATTATATTCTGGGTCACAAAATTGTTTTTGAGTTGGGAGAACTGTAGAGTGTAGGCCTTACAGTTCTCCCTTCTTTGATAAAATGATAGCTTTGCTCTGTTAAAATGAGTGCCTAATCATTCTGTGAATAAAGTGCCAATGCAAACAATATATTTCCTCGTAATTTTGAGCTAATGAATCATTTGTCAGTGATATTTTTGTGCAGCTGTTATGTAGCTTGGGAATATATGATGGTAAAGATATTTATTTTGTTTTACTTTTCGTTTTTTTACAGGAAAGGGAAGTGATGATGACCTCTCCAGTGATGGAGGTGATGCAGAGAGTGATCTTGATGATGGTGGAGACAATGAAGAAATATCAAGTGGAAAAAGCACAGCTAAAACATCTAAGAAAAAGCCAAAGAGTAAAAGAACTTCTAAAAGTATTCACAAACAAAAAGTAAATCCTCTTCTTGCACAACTTGCAAGTCAAGAACATGACTCACCAGATAAAAATTGTGCTGTAGATTCAAGTGAAGTTGAAACTGTTGATCAGAAAAAAGAAGAGGATTTATGGGCTGACTTTTTAGCTGACACTGAAGAGAAGCCACAGCAGGTTGCTAAACCTAGAAAAAAAAGCTGGGCTGAATTACTTGGCAATAAAAAGAGTAAATCATCTAACAGTATTGCATCATCAGGTTTGTTTGTATTGTAGTACAGGCTACTTCTATGTTGTATTTATTTATCAGAATTTGGTATATTCAGTAATCAAGTGTATAATTGTTTAAATAGCTGCTTAAACTAATGTGAAAATTATTTCACCTGAAAAGTACTCCTGTTGAACAATGCTCTGGAAACAATATTTTGTTTAAAGTTTAAAAAATAGTATTACATGATTGGTAACAATGAGTAGTAATTAATTATTGTGCATTGTAAATACTTTCATTTTGAAATTTTATTGTCATCATTTTCCGTTTGTTCTGAAGGTTACACTTGTATACTGACACACAAGATAGGCAAATGAACCAGGGTTATTTTCTTATTAACAGTTTGACTGCGACATATACCATATATGGTACACGGACTGTGTTATACGTACGGACTAATTTTGGAGTCGCAGTCAAAGTTTTAAATTTAGAAAACCATATTTACACTTATTCAGTTTGTGTTCAAAATTTGAATTTTCAATTTAAAATAGCAGACTGGTGTATTCTATATTTTAAGAACTTATCTCCCCCATTTCAGAATGCTCTAAGAGTGAACTGAGCAACACTCCAGCTGCAAAAGAAGCAGGTGATGCTACATCAAGAACTAAGCCACCTGAGTCTATCAAAGCTTCCACAGTCAAAGTCACCAAAATCTTTGAGTTTGCTGGTGAAGAAGTTCGGTATGTATTGCTGTTGTGAACGTTTTGATAATACTTTCCACTTTACGCATAGTTTCCAATTTCACAACTCTTCACTTTATTTTTAATCGTATATGAAGTAACTTCATAAAACCTGCTCATCAATCATGCAACATTATTCAATGTATCATGATGATTGTTGTATGATGCTATGATTATTTATCTGCAATTGATGATGTGTTTAAGAATGTTATTTTTGGGGTATAAAGGAAGGCTAAATGCCCTTCAATTGGAATTAAGAATACTGAGTTATTTTATTGCAAAGTAAGCTTGTTGTAGTGTATGCTCTTTAGAAATGTCTACCATCCTGTAGGGAGATATTTAACTCATATATACGAGGAAATATTGTTAATCCATCTGTATGTATTAGTGTGTATGTATTGCTCAGTTAATAATTTCCATTTTCACTAAATGAAGCTTATTTCTGCAAGTGCTTCAACAATCATAAATTTTTGTTTTCATTTCAGAGTTGAAGAAGAAGTGGCAGCAGACTCAGCCGAAGCTCGTCAGGCACATGCACCACAAGCCTCCTCATCTAACGCAGGTAACGAGGTTCTTTGTATACATCACGTCACTGGTGCTCGTAACGTACCTCATTTTTGGTGGTGTGCTCGTCAGCTCTGTAGGACACATACAAAATTATTCTACATTTATCTTAAGAAGCTCTGTGTATGTTCTTATGTGTGTTTTACTTGAACATGATTTGAGTGTAATATGTTGTGGCTGCCTGTGCATGTTCTAGGAAGAAACGTGCATTTTGAGCCTGTAGTTTCGGGATTTGTCACATATAGGTTTGTTTTTATAGTAATCCTTCATAGCAGAAGATGCTAATACATTTCTCAGTTATTATAGTTGACAGGTTTATTTTGATTCGGTTAGCGCTGTGTTCTCACGCTGTGTCACACGCTGAGTTCTACTGCCATCTCAACACTGCGTGAGATGGCGGTGAGAGAGAAGGCTGGTACTTTCTCTTCTTTGAGAACACAAACTCTCACATATAACGTCACCCTCTTACTAGGGAAAATACGAGAGTAAGCCATATTTTCCGTTCAGTTACTCACTTTCTCATTATCAACAAAAGACTTTCAACAGGTCCTTAAAGTTTGACTCTCTCGTTTACATCTATTTCGGTCTTAAAGTTGTCTTCTGGCAACAAATCCTAGTTTAAGGGATAAACGGCACATGTCGTTTGTTTAGTTGCGACTTTTGTTCAACGCTCCTCATTCTGAGTTGTTTCAGGGAGTTTACCTGTGAAGCGCAGCAGTAGCAACCTGTCATCTCTGGTCAGCGCCCTCGGCAACAAGAAGCAGAAGCTCAGCACACTCGAGAAGACTAAGTTGGACTGGCAGAGCTACAAGTCCCAGCAGGGCCTGGAAGATGAGCTGCTCCTGCACACCAAAAGCAAAGACACGTTAGTAATCGTGATTTTTTTGATCAAATGTCACCTAGACAGGCGTTAGTACCTTGGTTCTGTTGGATCATTGTCACCTAGACAGGCGTTAGTACCTTGGTTCTGTTGGATCAATGTCACCTAGACAGGCGTTAGTACCTTGGTTCTATTGGATCATTGTCACCTAGACAGGCGTTAGTACCTTCGTTCTGTTGGATCATTGTCACCTAGACAGGCGTTAGTACCTTG
>VCRD01010338.1:0-12628 GCA_006783055.1 Trinorchestia longiramus | reverse complement strand
CCCCACACCTCTGGACCGTGGAGGGTACGTGACTGACCAGTCCGCTGGAGCCTGGGGAATCAATAACAGTTTTGAATTAACATTTTAATATAATAATTTCGAAAAATCTATCTTATCTATACTATAATAAAAGCTGCATCCGTCCGTCCGTCCGTCTGTCTGTCTGTCTGTCCGTCTGTGTGTCACACTCTTCTAATCGAAGCTTTGATAGCAACAAGGATAAAGCTTAAGAAATACAAGAAATCATTCTATTGCATTACTTTTCTGGGGTAATTCAATTCCCTTTCACTTGCATTATGGTATCCAGAATACACAATCGGTTTATTTTTACAAATAGAAATTTTCTTTGGAGCTTTTTCTGTTGAAATTCATCATGATGCTTTGATATTTTTAATTGATAATGCAAAAAGAAATGTTTTAAATTGGTTTGACCAGTAACCTGACTACCACTTAGTATAAGGCCAAAGATTTTGGAAATTGAGTTATTGTTTTCGGAATTGTGATTTTCTTGAAAATAGTTTTAAAAAGGTATCTTACTTATGGGCCACCCTGCATAATAGACGCTCTTATGGATTTAGATAAGAGGAAATTTCGTACGGTATACATGTATTGTATGCATTGTATTGTGGATACCAAAGGCATATCCATCAATGGGGAAACTCTTTCGTAAAGCCCGCGTCCACTGGCAAATTAAAATGAAAAATTTAGCAAAAACCGTAATTTTTCACGTGTTGATCTAATAATTGTAAAAGTGATCTCCAAACAAGAATTGTGGAAGAGAATTTTTAAAGACAATTGCAAAACGGATTCTATTAGAGACTTTTAAGAAAGGATTCTACAAGTAACTTTTAACAGAGAAATAAAAAAATTCAAAATTGTATTGTAAAAGAAATTTTTGCAGCATTTTATATGATAATATAGACCGGGAAAATTTACACTGGCAGGCATTGCCATTGAGTAAATAAAGACAGCACTTGCTTCGTTTACAACAAATGAGGTATGTTAGTATTGAGAGTAAAAGCGAATGATTTATGCCAGTTTATAGGAAGCTTCAAAGAAAGTCAACATTGCAGTGTGTTTAGGTAATAAAATGTTAAAAACCGAATTAACGAGCACGTGTATGGTAAGTACTACTTTTGCAAGCTGAAGTGTCATGGAGGGAATACCGATGTCCACTGTTAGCTGAAGTGTCATGGTGGTAATGCCTCTTGTTTAGTGTGAGCTAAATTTTTTCCCAACTAGTAACGTGATCATTTTCATGCTCAATTAATTGGAGACATCGGACGCGAGACCCCTGAGACACCTCATCTGTAAGTAACATACTTCTATCATACATAACTCGTACGCCCCTGACATTTGATGAGAATACTGCCGTACGATATTTTTGTATTTAGTATTATACATTGTAATACTGACTGCTATTACCGGTTTTTTAAATTTACAGAATATGAAGTTGTACAGGGTGTCCCAAAAAAACGATACCCAAATTCAAGAGCTGTAATTCAGAAACTATCAAACTTACAAAAAATTGGAAAGTCACATTTTGTTTATTAACATTTGTTCCATCTTTGTACAAAATTTCAAAAGAATTAATCTAACCATTCTCTTTAAGCAGTATTTTTAGTGAGCGATAATGAAAACCTGTTTGCACACTTTTGTTAAACTTCGAATTTTATGATATTAAAACCATGTTTTTAATAACTTTCAACCGTTTATTATATGGAAAATGCCACTAAAATAATAAAAACAATCGAAATTTCCCTCCTATTGTTCGTTTCCTTCGGTTTGTCCTCCGTTTCTCTCAATACACAGTTGCATTCGCCTCCTCATTCCCGCCATCACTCGTCTAACGAGAGCATCATCTCCTTGCAGTAAATTGGCCTCATTTTCAATTCTTTGCTTGAGTTCGTCGGTATCGCGCAGTGGAGAGATATAAATCTTACTCTTTAGATGTCCCCAAAGGAAGAAATCACACGGCGTCAAATCAGGCGATCTGGGGGGCCAATGAATACGATGATTCAAGGCGATAATGCGATTGCCGAATAGCTCATTCAGTTTTTCCCTTACAGCAACAGTTCTATGCGCAGGAGCACCATCCTGAATCTACCAGGTTCGATTGATTCTGTTTCCATGTGTTTCTCGAAGTCTTGGAACGATCATGTGATTTATTAGATCAAGGTATTCAACTCCATTTAGGTTATTGCTGTAAAAATAAGGACCGATTACATGTCCATTGCCACAAAGTTCCATCCGCACAGACACTTTCTCTTTCGAAATTCCTACGTCAAAGTTGAAATTATGAGGTTGGTTCTTCGGTGCATATGTGCGAACGTTGTTATTATTTACTTTGCCATTCAAATGAAAAGAGGCCTCATCGCCAACCACAATGTCGTCCACAAACCCAACATTTCTTTGCAAAAACCATTGAGCAAAATTCAGCTGCCGAGGAAGATCGTTATCGAGGAATTTGTTCCGCACATGCATCTTGTAAGGATGCCACTTCAAATCCAAAGTTATAATTCTGTTGAATGCAGTTTTAGTAACATCTAATCCACTTTTTCTTGCAGAGATTTGTTGATTTTCTGTAAGTGCTCCTTGAACAATTCGAACATTTTCTTCTGATCGCTCCGTTCTTTTCCGTCCTGATCGACCTTTGTTGAGATTCAGGCTGGTTCCTTCGGTTCTGTACCTAGTAACATTTCTCCAAAAAGTCATCTTTGTTGGAGACTGTCTTCCAAGAAAATGCTTTTGAAATGATTGAATGACCTGTTGGAAATTTTTGCTTGAAAATACTTCTCAATGATGAATGTTCTTTGTTCTTTTGTGAGTTGCATAATGGGGAGGCTCTTCGATCGGTAAAAATCTTGAATAATTTAAGATCACGCTCTCGTATTCATACGTAATTCAACTTACGAGTTGAAGCCCTATCAATGATACAAAAGCATAAGAAAACAAAATGTGACTTTCCAATTTTTTGTAAGTTTAATAGTTTCTGAATTACAGCCCTTGAAAATTGGGTATAGTTTTTTTGGGACACCTGGGAGTATCAACTTGGGAGATATCTGAAGAAATTAATTAGCGTTAATAAATTAACACTTGCCTTAAAAGATATATCAATAAATTAACTCAAGTGGCTTTACGAGCCTAATTATTTAGAAAAAGGGAAGCTGGTGCAACTGAGAGAGCACTTCCATCAGTGTTACTCTTTTAAAACATAAACATTTCATGTGCAACGAGCAAACCTATGCCTTCAATTTGAAAAATAAATATCATCAGGAAATAATGTTTTTAATGGCATAAGAACTGGGCCATTTTGTAAATGCTCAACATAATCTGTCGATGAAATGACTTCTAGCTCATAAATCAGTTGAACTTAAGTGGTTTCTCTGAACTGAGGAGCAGTGTGGCCGTAGACTTAGGTCACGAATGGAGCTCAGCGTATGAGGGACTGCTATTGGTCGTCACGCCAGCCCTCGGACTGAGAGCGATGGTTTGAAAATAAAAATTACGATAATTTTAGTGATTGTTAGTGCAAAAACGGGAAATAGAAAATAAAATTAAATATTAGAAGGGAGTCATAAGCCTTACGTAAAAGGCACAAAAATTTGAATGATATCAGAAAGAGAATGTATATGCAAGATGTACTGAAGTGGAATAGAATGATAAAAAGATACCTCAAAACGAAATAAAATCATAATTCTTTCGCGAATGCTAGAAACATGAAGATTACATTGTAGACACAGTATGTATAATGGAACTAGACACTAACCACATATCTTTAGGGTTATCTGTGTCAAAAATTTAGTTAAACATGATTTACTTAAGTAGTGCATTAATGATTTACAGTTTGCTTGATGTCTTTTTGAACTTGTTCTGTGAAACAATGCAGAAAAGCTGTACTAAATAGCATACAAATATCATGTGTGGGTGTCTCTTTTTCGTAACCTTATTTGCCTCAAAAGAAAACTAATCTACTCTGCAATCTAGTATCAGATATTCATATTAACATCACCAATATAAATGTGAATATTGTTTTTATTATAAGCCTTATAGCGATAAAAAATAAAATGAAACAACAAATTCCGGCAATCAGTGTGACCAGTGACCAGTGATCAAGGCAGGTGAAGCAGAATATTTTTATTGTATGCTATATGTACTTTACTCCACGCAATTACACTTTACTCCATGCAATTCCACTTTACACCACACAGTTATGTTTTACACCACACAATTATACTTTACACCACGCAATTCCACTTTACTCCTCGCAATGACATTTTAATGCACGCAATAGCACTTTACCACACGCAACAACACTTCGTTCCACGTAAATACACTATATCTCACGCAATCTTCATAAATAACTTGATTAAAGCAAAACTCATTTAAGGAGTGCGGAGTCCGTCCATGGACAACAGAAGTAGCGTCAATTTCTTTCCTCGCTTCTGCTGCATTGAATGATCAATGAAATGTTACTTGTCAGCAAAATCCGTTGTTATGTCACTGTTTTTCTCATTATTTGTATCATACTTAATGCCACTGACTTAATGATAATTATTCTTATAATAATTAACGTCACTGACTTAATTTTAATTATTCTTATAGTACTTAACCTGACTAACCTAATTAATATGTTTATTATAATGTCACTGCCTTAATTATCAATATGAAGTATTGACTTATTTTGCACATTTCTTTCAGAAAGGGCATACCCTCATTGAAGAAGAGGATTTCGAGCTCTTTGTGTTGACTTCACCCACCACGTCTTGTGTGTTGTAAAGCAGTGGTCCCCAGCCTCCGGGACCCAGACCGGTACCGGTTCGTAGATCAAATGGTACCGAGCTCACAAGAAATACTTCATTATTTCTACTTTATTGACGGTGATGTATTTCTCTCGAGTTTGTGCAGCTTTCCATGAACGGGAGGTTAACTGGGAGCTGGGCGACTGCAAGCGGGTAAAATTATCACCCTTCCTCTCCCGAGCGGTCCGCGATAAAATCAGAAAACGTTGACCTGTCCGCGGCGATAAAAAGGTTGGGGACCACTGTTGTAAAGTGTAACATTACAAAACGCAAAGACGTTGAAACTATGACGCTTCTGTCACACATGTAACTGTTTCCCATATGATGCATTCATATTGTATCACCTCCGTCATAAGGAGACTAAAATCATGTGAATCATGATCAGTTCACGATGATGTGAGTTATGATCACTCCCCAATGACATTCGTCATGATCAGTCCACGATGTGTGTCATGAACTGTTATGAGAATAATGCTAGCTTGTAACAAATAAGGAATTTTTATATATTATACTGCACAAGTAAGATCAAAAGGTCACCTCAGAGCAGAGTATCAGGATTTCGGGCGTAATGGCCTCACAACGGAGTCAAATTTATGACATCAAACTTTGCAGAGAATACAAGCTTTGTTATTGAGCCATGGAAGCAGGCTATTAAAAAATATGCAAAAACCTCGCAGGCTAAAATATAACAGTACAAGTATAAATCCGTGGAAATTCCACAATTTAAAACTCAGATATTCATATTGTATCACCTCCGTCATAATGAGACTATAATCATGTGAATCATGAAAATGGCAGGCACCATTTTCCATACAAATAGCTGTAAGATTCTATAACCCACAGGGGCCACGAATCATGCACCTTATTACTTGCTGCAACAATTGTGGTTCCGAGTCTGCTTCTGGCATTAAAGATTCACTACAAATTATTTTGTTTTGAATGAATTTTTTCATGAATACATACAGAACTCACATCCTGTATCTTAGCTACCCATAACATGCTCGTGAAAATTTTACCGTTTAAATATGATAAAATTAAGAATAGAATAAGGCAATAGAAACGAGCCGTTTGGCATATTCTTGGCTTGATACCCAAGTCCCATGCTGTCTAAAGTAAGAGCATCAATCATGCACGTACATCTTAATCCCGTAAGTCAATTCAGTCACGTACACGTACTTCACTAACGCACAGGCATTTTAGTCACGCGCATTTATCTCACTCATATACTGGCCCTGAGAGTTAGGAACATAGAATCAGTACGTTATTATAGTGGGGGTTAGTAATCCAATATTTGTCTAGAAAATTTTTGAATGTATTCACAATGCCAGCAAAAACGAGGTTTTCGGGCAGCTGGTTCCAAGTTGCAGCAATTATAACGGGAAAGAAGTTCATAACTTGGGACGTCTTGAAGTTTCTCAGCATTAATGTTTGGCCATTATTTCTGATTCTAAAAGCCCTTCTAGGGTAACATCGTTCAGGCCGTCTCTACTTTTAGCTCTCAATTAGTTATCCTCATAGTCTTCTTTGTTCTAGGGAGATAAGTTCAAGGTGTTGAAGCCTTTCGTAGCTGAAATTGTGGAGTTCTGGAATCATTTTTGTTACTTTACGTTGATTTTTTACATTTTATTAATCTCTGTTCGTATGATAGGAGACCAGAGTTGATTTCATAAATGAAATAAAATGCATATCTCACTTCAACATTCAACTTTAACATTCAACTTCAAGTCAAATATACATATTTAATAAAGTAACAGGAGCAAAAGTCAGAGTAGTTATTTGTTTTAGATTTTCGTTTAAATTCAATAATTTTTCTTCAGCAATAGATTGGAAAAAATGGCATGGACACGCAGAGATAAAGAGAGTTGAGATAAACTGTCTATTATATGAGTAGATGAGAATACTGGAGCCCCATTTTAACCCGAACGGGAAAAATATGGGTGAAGCTTTAACTAGGGAGCCTTGGTCTTCATTGCGGCTGGCTACACTAAGAAAAATGAGCAAGGGAGAACGTGAACACGGTTTCACATAATTACTGGAAAGGGTAAATATAGAGGCCCCAGTGAGATGTGGTAAAAATGAAACAAAAGTTCTTTTGAAAAAGAAACGTTAGCTTGGATAAAAGTATACGTGTGAAGCAGAAAAATCAGCGAAAGATCTGCCATTCAAAGGAACTGCGTCAGGAATCAAGCTTACTACACCACGGAAGTAATCAACCGATAAATCTAAAAAAAGAGGGATTCTCGACAACTGATTGAAAAGGGTGAGTCACACAAGCAGTAGATGTCATAAAAATCAATTCTAGGCTGGATGTAATTTTAGGATGATTACTAATCAGGGAGTAAAATTATCATTGTAAAACAGATGGGATTGTGAAAGTCAAAAGAATGGGAATGAAATGAATGAGATAGAGGTAAAATGAGCTGGAAATTAATTAATACTGGTTGAATCACTAAAAGTGGTGGGTCTTTTCTTGTGAAAGAAGATATTTTTTCAGACTCTACGGGTCTTTTCAAACTTGAAGTTGGAGCCCTGCGAAGACTCCGTGAAGAATGTGTGGTGATATGTATTAAATGGGTGGTGACTAATGACAGGGAACTAGATCTCGACGACGTTGTAGACTGTTGGGACGGAGAGCAACATTTAGGTGTTGCGCGTAGGGAAAATTAGGAGTACCGTGATAAAAGGGAAAATTAGCGGCATCTTTAAGGTGTTTCATCGTGAGTGTTAAACATTGTAGCCATCATCAACAGTGAATCTCTAGTGTAAGAGCAAGTTTAATTCTATGATTTCCTATGGAATCGAGATTGGCGACAGGGTGAATTTAGTAATTTGATTTGAACGCCATTAATTTAACTAAATTGTTCCGTGTGCACATTTAATTACTCAGCCAATAAGTCTGCAATTTATCTGTAACAGTGCACTATTTAATAGGACATCAGGTGCGGTTCATATGCCAAAATGTGGTAGATGACTCACATTTCCCATCCCGTGATATTTATAATAACATGTATTAAATCTTTTTGTGTGTATCATTACCCTCATCTTGCCATTGAAAAGAGGTACTGGGAGCACCTCTACCATGTCATATATTCAGAGGATTAGAGTCCTTCTGGTGCGATTACGTATGTATGTTTTTTGCATTTAATTAATTATGTTATTACAAGTATTAATTGAGACATAACGGAAGGACAGCATGCAGAAAAACTATGCATTGAAACCTAGATTACGTAAATCATGAGAGAGTAAAGAACTCATCAACAATCAATCATCATGCAATTAAAAATAGGGGGATAAACTTTTACCTTTTATATGCATTAAATCAATCACTAACAAATAAATTAGACATGTCATTATTCACCACCCATTTAACACGTATCGCCACAGATGAAACTCACATGATAACTCTTTGATGTGTGGATTGTTTTTAAACTGATAAATCAATGATCAATTAACATGACTCTAAAATTTCAGTCCAAGCTTATGGCATTAGGATTTGTGGTTTTGAATTTTCATGTTTGAGGTCAATTTGTTGAGTGTTGGTAGGTACAGCATTCATTTAATATATCAAATTAACATCTAGCCCGAAGATAAATGATAGGGAATGTCGTTTCCTTGATATTGCGAATGACAAATTGAGGAATTTGATAAATATAAATTAAATGTGCATTGGAGTATTATGCCCTAACCTCCAATCTGGAAAAAAGTCAAGTGTGAAGAATATTTAGAGAATTGGAAAGAGGAAACCCACGTGAGTAAGGTGTCTACACATGGGTGAGTGCGCCATTTCAGGTTAGCTGTTTTATGTTTGCTTTCTTCTAGGCCATGTTAGATGTTACGTGTATGCATCGTGAAAGTGAGTGTCAATATTTTCTGTACTTGTCGGGTGTTGGTTCTTGCGTGATCACCAGCAGTGGATTAAGGTAAGAGGTTTCTAGATATTAAATTGAACATGTTGTGTTAGTTAAGCTCCGTAGACCTGTTAGTCTACGGAGTTTAGCAAGCAAGTTTGAGGTTGGCGAGTTCGATTGAGGCCATCACAATTATTTCCTGCTTCAGACATATCCAAAGCAGAAATTACTGTGATACCAACAACCCATGGGTGCCACTCGTGACAATCAGTCCACAATGACGTGTGTCATTAGTCTACAATGATGTGCGTCATCATTCCACAATGACGTGCGTCATCAGTCCACTATGACGTGCGTCATCATCAGTCCACTATGACGTGCGTCATCATCAGTCCACTATGACGTGCGTCATCATCAGTCCACTATGACATACGTCATCATCAGTCCNCCCCGCCTGAAGATCCCCGCCTGAAGATCCCCGCCTGAACATCCTCACCTGAACATCCTCACCTGAACATCCTCACCTGAATATCCTCACCTGAATATCCTCACCTGAACATCCTCACCTGAACATCCTCACCTGAACATCCTTACCTGAATATCCTCACCTGAATATCCTCACCTGAATATTTTCACTTGAATATCCCACCTGAATATCCCCACCTGAATATCCCTACCAGCAGATTAAGGAGGCCAGCATCTCCCACCTAGAAATATCGTCTGAACTTCAATGCAAATTAGAAAGAAAATTCTGCTTATACATTATTTCTAAGCACGAATTTATAAACATATATAATAATTAATGAACATGCATGAACACCGATGTGAGTTGTAAAATGTGAGAACTCTCATTAATGTATGTTCTTTATGCTTAATATTTCTAACAGGAAAATGACTTTGAATTATGTGTACAAGAATGCTTCAAAACACTTAAAATACATCAGGGGGCAGTAAACTAGAATATAATGTGTAACAAACAGTGACGCTGTAAAGTAGAATATAGTCAACACTGACGTTGTAAACTAGTATATAGTCAACACTGACGTTATAAACTAGGATATAGTCAACTCTGACGTTATAAACTAGAATATAGTCAACACTGACGTTGTAAACTAGGATATAGTCAACACTTACGTTATAAACTAGGATATAGTCAACTCTGACGTTATAAACTAGAATATAGTCAACACTGACGTTGTAAACTAGGATATAGTCAACACTGACGTTATAAACTAGGATATAGTCAACACTGACGTTATAAACTAGGATATAGTCAACACTGACGTTATAAACTAGAATATAGTCAACACTGACGTTGTAAACTAGGATATAGTCAACACTGATGCTGTAGAATATAGAATAGAATAGAATGAGGCTATAGGAACGAACCTTCTGGCCCATTCTTGGGTCGGATAATTACTTCGATAATTATTCGGTTGTTTACCCAAGTCCCATGCCGTATTTCTAGCCGCGTCAACCATGTCGGCAGCGGGATTCGAACTCGGGTCTTCCTGCTCGCAAGCAGATTCGCTCACCAGTCGACCAAGCTGGCGATGTAAACTAGGATATAGTCAACACTGACGTTGTAAACTAGGATAGAGTCAACACTGACGCTGTGAACTAGGATATAGTGAATACTGACGCTGTAAACTAGGATGGAGCCAACACTGAAGCTGTAAACTAGGATATAGTCAACACTGACACTGTAAACTACTGGATAGTGAGCACTGACGAAGTAATTGGTTCAAGTTCCCAAGGGCTGTCTCTACTCATGCCGACTAGTAATTTAAGCGCAAAATCTGCCCTTACATTGTGTGTATATGAGACAATAATAAAAAGTACCTACAGCCAGATCCCAGTTGGCCACACTGTATGCAACCTAACCTCACCCTGCCACAAAGCATGTAAAACTAATCCATCGTAGTACATTTGGTGCACACCGACAGAAACTTTAATTCACTTCTCAGTATTCATGCCTAATTCAGACGCACTACAAAATATTCATACCAAACTTCACCCAAAAGATTACAGAGCTATTCTACTCATGTAACTGCTCAGAAAATTAAAATTTTCAATCATAGCCAACACATTTAAAAACATAGCCTTACTTTCAAGCAAACCAACATATTTGCCCTAACCTAACGGGTTATGGTTTTCATGCCCATTCCCTCACATTCATCGTACCTTCCTTCTACTACAAATAATTTTCGCAAACCTTCCTTCACCCCCAGCCAACCCTAAATTCTGCAGTCGTGCCTGACCAGTAATTAAGCCCTCGAGTTCTTCCCTGACGATGGCGAGGGTCGCTCGGCAATTACAGGTCTGGATGTAATCGCACTGCTTCTTGCCTCACGGTATAGTCTCACGCTAAATATAGGGACAGTCTTATGGCAAGCAGGCCTCATCGTCTTACCGTCCCTCCACTACCTGCAAACCTTATTAGTCATATCCTCATTTCGAGAGAGAACGATCAACGCAAATCAGAATCTGGGAAAATTCTGGGTGGCAGGCATGCCACCAGCGGGAAATTTACCTATTTCTCCAGGATGATTGTAATAAAACTATCGAAGGAGAAATAAGCAAGAAGCCTCACATCGAAGGGCAGTGTTATTAGAAGAAGGAGGTTGAAAGAAAACTACGAATGCGAAGATGGATTTTTTTGCTGTTGTAAAATATCGATGTGAGGATAACAAACTACTACCTCCACAATCATGCCATAGTTGGAAGTTGGAACTACAAATTGAAATTAGGATGATTGACGTCATGTTTATGATTGCTTTTAAACAATAGTTCTTAGGAAGAACATCAGAGAATTTCTTGCTTAGAATTATTATGCGTGTCAAGTCGATTTATTTTGGCAGAATGTGTCCTTAGTACAGTACATTGGTCAAAAATTTGCTTATATTTACGATTTTGTCAATGCTCATAAATTGTAAAGTAAAATCTGATAAGAACAATTAGATTGATGCAGGAATGGGAATCAAATCTAGGAGAATATATTTTCATTAATTCAAGTCTTCTTGATCTGGAAGTTTATGAACGGGGAACCTCGTATTCCATAAACCCGTTCTTCAAAGAGTTCTTCAGCTTCTGGTCCACGAGCTTCTCAGAAGTCATCAAGTTACCTTCGTCTCCAAGCGAGTTAGCAAATATCCAGGCGGGTTACTAGACATCCAGATAGCTTACCAGATATCCAAGTAGATAATAGGCATCTATGTGAGTTTTTAAACATCCAGGTGGGTTACCAGATTTCCAGGTGGGTAATAGACATCCATGCTGGTTACGAGACATTCAAATGGATTACCTATATAATATGATAAAATAATAAAGGGTTTTAATCGACCCTAATAATTCACTGTCCTAATACTTCATACTCATCCCTACATCATTCTCATTAGAAATCTCTGCTCCTGCTACCTCATCGTCTACAATTACCAGAAGAAGAGTTCTTTACCTAAAGAAGAGAAGCTCTTCAGTCTCCTTGCTCCCGAGCGGCAACATCTGACGACATTTTAGTATAAAATGCACTGCAGAAAATCTTAATTATAACTTATTTTCTCCGCTTTACAGTCTGAATTGAATTAAGAGATCTACCATTGTACAAACACAATTTAATTGCGTTTTTTAGGCCAAAAAAAAAACAAGTGAAATATTTCTGTACACAGACGCTGCAGAAGGCGTGCCGCTCATGTACGGCATGGAGGACGTAGTGACGGTCAGATCTGGTCAGCGTGTGCTGCTGAACTGCTCCACGCCTCCCGCCAGCCCTCCTCCTGTCCTCTCCTGGTTGGTCAACAGTAAGCAGGTGAGTGCGTCATTGTGGACTGATGATGACGTATGTCATAGTGGACTGATGATGACGCATGTCATAGTGGACTGATGATGACGCACGTCATAGTGGACTGAGGATGACGTATGTCATAGTGGACTGATGATGACGTATGTCATAGTTGACTGATGATGACGTATGTCATAGTG
>VCRD01010327.1:0-12657 GCA_006783055.1 Trinorchestia longiramus | reverse complement strand
TACTTACGCTCATTTAAATGTCAAATGACCTTAATAGCTACTTTTGTTCACTTTATATAGTGAACAAAACCTATTAAGGTCATTTGACCTTTAAATGAGCGTAAGTAGTACAGTAAACCTGTCAAATTCTACAGTAGATTGAAATTCAGTCTCCCGGATAGATAAAAATTCTAATTTGTAAACAATGCTACGTTTTACTGTTTCAATATGAGGGCAATTTTTCCTTAGTGTTGAACAGTTCTAAAATAAGAATTTGTTACTCTTTTCACATACCATGTTTGACACAATATTTGAGTGAATTCTTGGGGAAGTCAGGCAACAAAATAACATTTGCTGTGTTAGGAAAAGTAGGAAAGTACTAAGTTTATAAATGAATGAATGAGATGGGAATCGAGCTAATTTATAGTTGTACTTTTGTCAATATTTTAAATTGTTTCAACGAAACACAGTCACTTTTAGATGGTGTTTGGAATTTTACTTTTTTATCATGAATATTTGGACAATTCTATCCAATTTGAACGAATTTTGGCAGAATTAGCGTTTGACATTCTGTCGTACCACAAGCTTGCTGCCCTTTTACTATAGGTCACTCTCCTAAATGACCTTGACGGCATTATGTGAGAAAGATTTAGCGCACGATGGTGTTGACTTGCCCTGCTAGTGCATACTTTCGTTTTTCTGTACTATATCCCTTATTTGAAGCCTCTACTCTACCTCAGCGAAGTAACGCTTGCAAACGTTGATTAAAGTTTAAAAAAACTCATAACCTGAAACATTGCTAATCTGAATAATGGTCATTTAGATAGCCATGCACATCTGCAGTTAAGCCATGAGAGAAAATAAAGCTTGCAATGAAGCGAAGTCTTGCCGATATCCTGCTATAAACTGCGCACAGCTCACTTCCACACGCTCGGTCGCTGCCTGACTTGGCTGCTGTCTATTTGTCTTTTTGCTCTGCTTTGCGGAATGCTCATTTATTCTCTGTTTTAAGGTTAGTGCACTGCGCTCTGAAGTAATTTAATTTACCAACATTTGTACTTAATTTTCTGAGACTGAGCATTGGCATCGAGTTCGTTATTTGCTTTCATCACTCTGGTTCTCACTTGAGGTAATACGAGTCGTTTTCTTTGCACCATTTCTCATATATAAAGTTAGCTCTCAAAGTTTTGTCTAGACTTGCTCAATATATAAGATTATCTTTCATCAAAACATTAATTATTGCTAAAATTATTTCTTCCCTTTGTAGAGCAGAGTCCTTAGATTTTTTTTCATAATCACGTATAAGAAACGTCACTTACATGCTGTTGCTTAACGATCAGTTGTCGTGGATCAGAGACTATATTCAGTCAATTTTTGAACCTATAGTTTTTGTAATCTTATCAAAAATATTGCTCCACTTCTCCATCGCCATTAGGAAGAATTTATCAGTTATATGCCGTCTACAGCAGTAATGAAAGAAAATTATCCTTTTACTCCTCAAATACAAATAAGTGTATTCCAACGCCAAGGAAAAGCTTTCATTTATCATATTTCACAACATAAGTAACCTATATTGTTGCATTTATTGTTATGCTTGTATATGTTGTGCATCTGACAACGTTGCAGGGCAGGTTGGGTCTAATTATAAAGTACTACGAGCTCAAGCATAGTTTTTTTTCGATTTGTTAAATCCTGTTCTGACGTACATGCGATAAAAAGTGCAGGTTGCCAGTTCGTTTGGACGCTTTAAATCTAATCGTAATAATTCTGCTTCATCTTGTGTCTATGATCTAAGTATTTCGTGCTCAATATTTTCTGAAAGAAATTTTTGTGCTGCAATAGTGAACAATAACAACTATTTTTGTGCATAATTTTTTTTTCGTGAACAATGTCCTAAGACTTTATACATCCTTGAATACTTCATTGGATAGAAGCATCAAAACGAAATGAGTCATAATTCTAGACAAGGTTATCCATTTACCTAAAAGCTGAAGCTTAATTCATGCGTGGACATGAGTGCTCAATATCACACTGAAATTATCAATTATGTGAGAGCACGGTTGTTATCTGCTTGAAAACAAGTATTTAATTAATTTTGAAAAAAGCTGCCCGCCGTTACTTCGATTTGTCGTTTGACTAAGGTAAAAAAGAGTAACGTTGCTTTATGATCTTATTAATTTTGATACAGGTCAAGAAGTAAATCATGAATAATCTACCGCTTATTTTCTTATGACACTGAATTCCACTGGTATTTTTTCTCTAGCATTTCGTCTTTTTCCTCCTTAGCTGGTGGACAGAGATGTGTTCCGCAAAAGCTTGATCATCTCCAGACTTTGATGAATGTGCAGCAGCTGCATAACTTTGATCGTCACCAGCAGCAGATGTTTTTCAAGGTCACGAGACAGCTAAATAATTGGTACTAGCTATCGTATCACTCCCAATTACGCCCCAATTGAACTGCGTGTTAGTACGTACATAAATCATTTAAGACCAATAAGCATAATCGTTTTTACCTCGGAATGTCATTCTTTAAGACTTGCGTTATTGCGTTATTAGCCAAAGTAACTAAGAAAAGATTACTTCGTTGAAATACTGCATGTTTTCAAACTACTTTCTTGCACAGTATTGTTTGAGGTAAAATTGTTTTGTTCTTACGTCAAAACAAATGATGAAAGTAGACTGTTCATTCCATTTATTGTCTCTTCACCTCTGACGTCCGTCATCATGCCCGCTGAAAAACTATTTAATAATTTTAAGTTGAAAATAGTTGATAGATTGAACGATACGCTGCGTGTTCTGTTTTTCTCAATGATAGAGGATACATTGGGTTACTATTTTCGAAATAGCAAACTGTAGTAATTAAAATGAATTAATCAATTATTTTTTTATTTTTTCTTTCAAACGAGCTATTCAGAACTGCATAAATTTCAGCACAAGGAACTGTGAATCGGTGCTTATGTTACTGTAATAGTAATTGCTTTGTTATTCTCATTTGACTTTTTCAGGTCAGCCTCTATGTCACATTAACAGAGGAATTGTCTATATAAAAGCAGGATTTATCTTAATCAAGGAAGGTATGCAATATTTTTACCGTTTGTATACTTCGCATTGTACAATAAGACTAATTGGGCAATTATTTCCTTTTCTAGAATTTTTTAGCTTAGTTTAAAACTAAAATTCATTATTCTGTCATAACGTATCATATAAATAATTTCATAACATAAGTTTTAAAATTAAATTAAGCATCGATCAGCTGCCAGTGATCTTTTTATAATCGCATTATATCTTTTCCCCGAGTTCTGCTCAGGAATGAATTCCTGAATCTCTCTCTTATCAATGCAAACAAAAAATTTCAATTATTTATTCCCCATCTCAACATAATCGATGACTGTTCCAAATAGCTTGTAAATAAATGTAAAGAATGGTCAATTTCTTCACGTCAGGGCCAGCGCTGGCAAGCAACCGCACCCAGCTGCACCGCCGTGTTTGCGCTATTCTTGACTCGCGTAAACCACCAAAAGTCTGGCTAGCTAAGCTGCATTTTCATCAGTGCTTATGCAACATATAAATTTATTTCTAAATTACCATGAAAAAACAACAAACTCTGTAGAAAGTTTATGCTAGTTTATTTTTGTGATGAATTTTGTCCTAATAAACGTATGAGCCAGTGCCTCTATCCACAACACATCGACATAGGCGACGATTTTAAAAGGCGCGCACTTCAAGAGTTCATAACAAACATGAGCTTAGTTATGCATTACTTTTCAATTTTACGCGTTTTGTGCGACTGTATACAAAAAATGTAATAATTTTCATATTACTATCAAGTTCACAGTCGTGTCAAATTAGATTCATAAAAAATCATCATAGAATGTAGAAAACTATCTACATATACTGTATAATCGACTATGTATCTCCTTCTCTCTCTCTCTGTATTTGTGTGTGTCCATCCCATTACTTCTTATCTATTACTGAAGAAAAATTATTGAACTGAAATCAGAACGGGTATGCATGATAACCTAAAGGCACTGGATCATTATCATACACGCCATTTGTTCCGTTATTAACTTTCTTCTCTTACACGGCCATGTTATCGGTAGGTAAGATGCAAAATGAAAGTTTCGTATACATTCAAGAAAAATATTACGATTCTGATGGGATCACAGGTAAAACTGTAAAATGTGTTTATTTCATAGACCCTTAATTTTATTACTTTTGAATCGAGGAATTTTAACGGGTACTATCTGGGCCACGTTATCGTTAGATAAGATGCACAATGGAAGTCTTGTATATATTAATGAAAGAATTCATTTAAAACACAATAATTTATCGAAAATCTTGAATGAATTTATCTTTATAATAATTTCAAATTAGTCAAATCTAAATCGTGGAATTTCCACGAGAACTGGCTAGTCTCCTAATAAGACATGGGATAATAACAGGTTTGGCACCTGAAATTTGTTAATAATTCACACATAATTTTTCACCACCCTTAAATTGCCAGCAATAATTGGAAAATATTTCTCTAGCATGAAGGAATAGTAACTCCATGAAATCACAAGATGATAATTAAGTAACAAGAATTTGTAGAGTTATAAGAGTTTCAAGAACAGAATGGTAATATCAGTTGGTTAATAGTAATTGCTATTCTTTTCACTACCTGATTTTACATTCCATGCGTGAAATAAGCTTTCCGTGAGTTAATGTAATTGGGAACTGTTTTCTTCAATTTGAATTTGTTTACCAAGCCATTAAACATTATGACGGATTTTTTATTTTCTAGCGCGAGTATACAGTGTTTCTTCTGCAACATGACCTCATCCGACTTATTATTTTGATTAATTCACCGGTATTCAACGGTTGTTTGTGTGATGTCATCTATGTAAAGCTGTACTTCTGTGCATATAATTAATTAGTCGTAAAGTTCTCCCGAACGTAAACTGGTGACAGGGTATGCTCAAAATTTCCTATTGTAAATTACCTCACTCGTTGTTCAGGCAAGCAGTAATCCATTTGCAGAACTAGAATCCCGTCCCCAATCAGACGTGCGTGTGGACAGAAGCCACTTACACGTAAAAACTCGGTGATTTTGCATTAGACCCTGTACGTCTTTCCTAATTACTGAATGTCCATACATGGAAGCAAACTCGTATTTTCATATACGAAATTCTTATATTTTATGTTGTTTCAATTAGGCCATGACACCATCAAACCTCATGGCACTGTGAGTGGAGTCTTTGAGAAGCCATTCACTGGCTGGCCCATCCTAATATTCGTCGCATGACTCAGAGCATGAACGCTACCTTCAATATTTACTCCTACAGCGGAAGAAGTACGTCCTTTAAATCTTTGCATCGCTAATTTTTGTTATTAGGGTTTCGTTCATTCGATTGCGTTAACTTGTTAATTATTGTTATAAACTATTGTGTAGATTGTATGTAATTGTTTTTAGCATGTATCAAATATGAACATTCTAGAATTTCCAGACTGTTCATTTCTGTATGTCAAGATTAGCAGTCTTGGTCCTCGTAAAAGTAAGATGTGGAGTTCAATCAACTGACTTTATTCCGTAAGGATTCGCAAATTTTAAAATGAGCCTTAATATTGAGCGTGATGATATCACAACTTGCTGGTAATCATACCTTATATTCGTACTACTATGTGCTCCAGTGGTCCTCACTTACACTTACTAAAATAACACGTAAAACTCTTT
This sequence comes from Trinorchestia longiramus, assembly GCA_006783055.1. Classification (NCBI taxonomy): domain Eukaryota; kingdom Metazoa; phylum Arthropoda; class Malacostraca; order Amphipoda; family Talitridae; genus Trinorchestia; species Trinorchestia longiramus. Next base: position 6,965 of record VCRD01010327.1, on the reverse strand, counting down.
CAGTGATTCGAATAAGCCCAGCTGTGTGAGGCAACATGTAGGCAACAAGTGCCATAGAAGAAATTCTAATAAGATGAGCATCTTGCTTTCAGCGGATCAACAAACCACTGTCGTGCAGATTAACAACTATCATCAGTTGCTATAAATTAAAGTGATGAATAACCTTATAAGACATTGGCTCAACAATAAACAGATTTTTTTCAGGTGGAGGAGGAATACATGAAATCAGAATTATTTTATACAGTATATATATCATACATGTATTATATATATATATATATATATATATATATATATGATACTAACGATAGGTCATCTACGTGAATGTTTGTACTGATGAGATACAAGCATTTAAAGGTGACTCTACTTTCAAATACCAATCTAAGGAATATCAGTGCGTTAAAGCTTTTACTGGGAAAGACTGAAAAGGCAAGTAGTCAATATATAAAGTTGTACAAAATATCTATCTCCAGGGGATGATTTCTTCAATTTTTACGGTTTGAAAGAATAATTGACAGAGGCAGCCAACGTGAAGATACATCAGTTGAGAATATTCTTGCAGATATCTTTAACCAAAGACTGAAAAGCACAATGAATCTACCGGATGCAACACACCCGGTGTATTACATTGGCCGTGTGAAAGCACCACGACCACCTAGCTGGCAGTGACCGATAACAGGTGACCGATGGGCAAGAAACAGGAGACAGGTATATAATTTGGACGTCCCGAGCCATAGCTCACTAACAAAATAGGTTCGAATAGGATGCTTCAATTGGGTGCATGGAAATTCAATTTTTGCATTTTCCTCTAGGACTTTTTAGTACTATTTTTGTTGAGAACGAGTCTAAGCGCAAGACTTTTCAACTATATACATTTCATTAAGCTGCATCTTCTCTATCACCTGCATGCATCTCCCTCCGTATTTCCATATAATATACAGTCTAAATAATACAATATAATATTCCTACGATATAAGTAATTTTAGGAACACGCTATTCGATGTTTTATTCATTATCTTTAGGAATACTACGCACTTCATATCTCAGTGTTGGACGACGAATATTTTTCCACTTATTAACAGTCGATCAACAGCTTATTTCTCTTCCTAACTACTTTTGGTGTAAAAAAACTATGCATTCTATTTTACGATAACGAGCAACTTGAATGTGAGGCCTTTAGTGAAAGGAAACCCGAACAAAAGTGCACAGGAAGAGCTGCAAATCATTACAAGTGGAAGAGTGTTGCCATTTCCGGAAAAATCACCCCAGTGCCATGAAAAGTGGCTCGTGTTAGCTGCCAAGACACAACGGCACCTATGAGACGATGAACGTTGCTTTTACCTCACGGAAGAGCTTACGGCTCAAGTTCGAGGTTGAACAATTTATTTAAAATTAACACATGAATGAAACGAACAGAAAAGTAAGGAATGATTTAAGAAGTTGTACAGTGAGTGAAAAACGGACGTTCTTTGTTTTTCAGTGGCTTTCGATCAAACAAGCTCTGCCACTGTTACAATCTATTGTAAAGCCAATGAATTATATATTCATCATAACATACCCTGACTCGTTCCTTGTGGATTTGGTTGAAATTATGAGAATAATACCGTTCCTAATAAAAAACAGTAACTACCTGTAAAATAATGCTGATTTCTAGAAGTATTATTACTCCAATGACGATAGGATATAAATTATACTTCATTGTACTACAAAAGGTAAAAAGAAAACTGCAACCATCCATCCTGTATCTTTAACACGTTGCCTCCGATTGCCTGACGTGTAAATCTTCACTTTGTACGCATAGTCACTAAAAGGATCTGAAAAAATTACAGAATCTAACCTCAGTGGTACACATATGTACCACTTCGGAGTCAGCGTGTTAATAGCCGTGAGTGGCCTGAATGCACGTGCTTTAATCACCTCCTGGAGTCACCCCCTGCTCTGGCGGCATCGACCAGCCCCAAGCGCTAGGTTCCGTCATCACCGAGCGGTTAGTATTCACTTGCAGTTATTTTGAAGTTCTGCGCGTCGGTCTGTTAAAAGTGTAATTAATGCCTCGTTAACTTGCACATACAACTTCACTATTGAGTTTAGTCACATTTTGGCGCACATGATCTTGTTTGTTTGACACCTAAAATGATGAGAGAAGCTCACAAGAGTTGTAGTGGGCACCTCGATATTAGCTCCGGATAATCAACTGTTACAACAGCATGGGAAAGTAAGAATCGATGCAGTTGTTTCCAATTATTTGTAATAATAATGTAAAGTTCAGTGCGTATCGTTTCTTACAACATTTCTCAATTGCATTTGCTATATATCGATTTAGATGTTGGTGCTAATTTTTGTTCGTCTCTAACATTGTGCTATTTGTGTTCAGTATCGTTCCCACAATAAATAGATTTCAAATTGCTCAACTGCAAATAACATGTAACTTTTTGCCCTCATGATATACTGTACTCATATACAAGCATGTGGGTGAGGAAAAGAAAATTAGTTGAATGCTTCAAGGTTTAGCATGACAAATGTTTGTATCAATAGTTACGGACATTTTTGCACAATCAAGTTTATTCCCGTCGTTGACGTTAGATGGACGTATATCATTCTCATTGCTGGATATGGTTTCTAAATTCTTTCAAGTTCCCTGGAACAATATTCAGTTTGCGTTTGAATCCTGCGTAACCTACGTACAGAGTATCAAATTTTATACATAGATACCTACGAAACCACCACATTATTTATGTTACTGCTACTGCATGGACAAGCTCCGTTTCTGCGTGGAAGAGTTAGGTGCAGTTACTGCAGTGCCTACGACTGGTGCAGGTCGACGTATTCTAATCCAAATGCCAACTTCGTGGTTGCTAGTTGAGTTTGAGCTGAACTTTATAGTGCCTCCAGGCGAGGAGCCTGGTTACCAGTGCCAGCTCCTCGCGATAAGATTGGACAGTGGGTAGATGGGTTGGGTTCTGAGACTCCTGTCTCTGACCAATGAGAGTCTCTCAATCCGGGGGTGTGTCTAAAACTTTGCTCACTTACTAGCTTGTCTCCTGTGACGTCAGTCGACTGCTCGACGTGGTCGGCTGAGCAAGAATAAAGTTGGGCAGCAGAGCCATCTCGCAAGTTTGAGTGCATTGTGCGTGGCATTGATAAGATATTCATTCAAGTATCTTGAAGTGAAGAGATAGTAGACGCTGAACAAACTGTGACGTATTTAAAAACTTAAATTTGTTATTACTGTATTTATTACGTGCAATAAAAGCTGAATACAGCTGCTCGAAGAATGGAAGAAAAGTTTTGCATTCCATTCTATTTTCCGCGTACTCGGAGCGAGCCCAGTTCTTCGTATGCGTGTAAAAAAGTTCGTCACACATTTGGGTTGTGTAGCTTGTAATTAATGGAAAACAAATGAACTAACTTTATAATTCTCGACGTTTTTACTGCAAAATAGTTCTTACGCAGTGTACATGTAGGTAGTTAAGCGTGAATGCAGGATCCATCCCAAAATTGCTATTTAAACTATGATTTTGTGCGCACATTCCTCAAGTGAGTGTTGCATAGCATTCTTTGCATTAGCATAATTTCAAAATTTCACACTGAATGTTTTCCTTCACAATTTTTCAATTGTGGTCTCGTTTTAAATTGTTGCGTAAAATTGGCAGTGAATAAGTTTACATGTTCAGAGGAACGCATTATAGTATGTATATATTGTCATATTTGGTCCTGTTTTATAATAAAGATACGATATGCCCTCAAATGCCTGGTGAATCCAGTTCGGAATTTTATTCAAATCGGAGATTTTCGAAAAAAAGGATGAACACGATTTACAAAGAACAAGAAGTTAAGCTATTTAGTTCACCATATATGAGTCAATCTTTTAGTAATTTGAAAATTAAGAAACACTTAGTAATAACGAAGTTATTTTTTGATTAAGATCAACTTTTAACATGGTGCTCACCCCAAGTTTATGCATTCAAACCAAGAAGAGATTTCATTATGAAACTAATAAAAATGTGGTGATTTTTTCTAAATGGTTTCAAGACGGTCAAATTTCACTGAAATAAATTTGTTTTTCACAAACACCAGGGTCTAACGGTAGACTTCGCCCATTCATAGGTAGAAAATTCCGCAATGACATACTAATATGTGTTTTTAATTACCAAAGAACAAAGAATGAAAAAGAATGAGTTTCTTCGTGTATTGTCAAAATTTAGAAAAAAGCTCAATCTATGAAATCTGAAATAATTAGCGACAGTTAGAAAAAGTATTGGTTTTCCTAACGGTCCAGACGCTTGAATTTGTACTTTGCATTTATTATCGTCTACATTTGGACCTCAATTTCCGGCTGTAAAACACAGCAGTGAACATAACGTTTTGGTTTAAGTTAATGTTTAATCCCGAAAAAGAGTGTAGCTATATTAATTTAATGATCAAACTAAGTGAATATAATAATGTATAACTATTAGTATTAGTCTTCTAAATGAAGGTGTCAAGTCGCCGTTTTTTATCTACAAATTTATGAATTTTATCCAAATAAGATCTGTTTTAATCCTTTTACTTTTTTTTAATTTCTATCCTTTACGATCTATAAAAGTCACTCATTCAAAGTTTAATTGATAGTTTCATCTCATTTGCTACTGCGCTAAAGTTTAATTTCCGCGTTTTCAAGTAGCTAAATTTTAGTACAATTTCAGAGGGCGTAAATTCATGCATTCTAAGATGCAGTTTTCTTTTCGCCTGTTCCACCTATTGTAAGCTTGTGCAGTGCTATCATCACTTTCCGTATACATAAAAAAGCCGTTATTCACTGTGCATCACAAGCCACGATTTGTCCTTGTCCATAATTTGTCTGATTAATTATTTTATGTTCAACAGAGAATTCACTTATTGTGTCTAGTACGAAATGCGCAGCGCCCGTAATTTGTGTCGCTGTAATTGCCTCAGATAAGCTCAGGAAATGCCTTGCCTGAAATTACAACAAATCCAACAGAAAAAATAGAGCTCGTATATCTTTATTGCAAGGGGATTTGGGTCACAATACAACACGTCAAATCTCACTAGCAATCTGACTTCTGTAATGCGCTGTTTGTTAGCTTCTTTAGCGTTGTTCATGCTGCGTCTTTTAAAATAATTTGTTTTCAGTATAAAAAAAAGAGAAACCACGAAGTACTTTTCATTTTACTTTACTAGAAGTTTCATACGGTGTATGGCTGTTGGAAAAATGTTTATTGAATTTTAATTTCTCTTCTATTGATTGCATTTAGTAAAAAGACTATAAAATGAAGTATATCATAGAAGGAGATCTTGAAAGTATTCATTATTTCTAGATGATCTTCAGTTGGCTAGTTACTATGCCTTGTCAACGTGTTATCTGAGAGTGGCCTCTTAATCAACAGATACTCTTGCTCTTTGCCAGCAGCATGGGGCATCTCGGGGCATCACGCGGTATTTCGTGGCATCAAGTGGACGATAAATACCGTAATCAGCGTTTTTCCATTCTCTTAAGTGGCTAGTTTTTTAGAATGTCTTGGTATGTTTGAGTACAGGCTTAAAATCACTCATAGAGAGTCGCGATAATTTGCATAACTATTTAGTTCAGAATATCTTTCTCGTGGCTGTTTTAAAGTCTACTTAATTCTGAAGAGATTTTGCTGCGGTATAACATGGATCAACTAGAAGAGTCGGCAGTATAGATTTTACTGTCTTATTTTTTATTTTAGCGTAATGTGAGATTTGTTTAAAATCTATGGGGATCTATGGACGTTGTTCCATGGCATTTAAAAAAATAGGTTTAGTCGAATCTCACAGCGGCGAATTCTTTTTCAACTTTTTAACGTAGTTTTGGCAAATGGAGAAAAACTATGCTCTATTAGCAGAATTTGAGGAACTGTGTTTTTAAGTTATTCAACGTGAAACTTAAATTTACTAATGATCAGAATTAAATAGATTTATTTTCAATCGTATTGAAAGTGTTTGACTTAAGATTTTCAATCATGTGAGAAAAATTATCTGGAGCCTTGTGGCAAATTAGCGAATTTTCTCTCAAAATTTGTTATCGATTTTTTGATCGCTCATATTAACATCAAGCCAATTTTTTTTCAAATTGAAGTATAAAACAGTACAAGTCTTTGTATCATTTTGAAACGTTAGAGACTTTACAATCATTTCTACATGCTTCTGTAGTCCATTGTAAAGAGATTTGATTGCTTAATTACGAAGGGCCTTAAGTCTCAATATACCTTCATAGTGCATAACCAGAAAAATGTATTTTTATTATTATACTCAGCCTTGCCCTAAATGACAAGGAGTTGTGTGGATTATTTTAGTATCAAGCGAATGTGAGGCGGAAACATGAAACGATCTTTCAGTAATCAGTGGATCAAGGCCTTTCATATCGTCAGCTTTGTTTTCATAACCGTCCATTTTCATGAATACTCATTGGCGTGCTCAGTAGAGCTGTTTCATTTCATAAATTCTAATTGCAACTTATCATCAGAACAAGCAGCAAGGAGTTTAATCCTCTTCGTCATCGTTTCTACCAAACTCATTAACAACTACGTTTTCTACAAGGTTTTTCGTAAAAATCCTTGTTTTTTAAATTCTTACCACTCAGGCCATGGAAGCTTTCCTCATTCATACACGTTAGAAAGTTAAATTATCCTGCTTGTTCAACACATCGGTGAAAATCATAAGGGAGTGAAAGAATAGTTCATATCAATCCACATGTAAAGATCCACATGTAAAAATTAATTTGTTCTGGTAATTTTTTTTTCAAAAAACGTTGCTACCCTTCTTACTTCAAGAAAACTGCATTCAATTTACAATTATTTTTTCGGTACAAATTTTGAGTATAGATTGCAGAACAATTTACGTATGCAGTTCACTACCAGTTAATATTTATACTTTGATGCTTGTTGGAGTGTTGGAAATGCTTTGCATCTGCCTACCTTACAGTTGAGTTAGGTTTCACATTC
>VCRD01010324.1:724-12661 GCA_006783055.1 Trinorchestia longiramus | reverse complement strand
GTTGTTGCAGGATGCTGTTGTTGTTGCAGGATGCTGTTGTTGTTGCAGGATGCTGTTGTTGTTGCAGGACGCTGTTGTTGTTGCAGGACGCTGTTGTTGTTGCAGGACGCTGTTGTTGCAGGACGCTGTTGATGCAGGACGTTGTTGTTGCTTAATTCTGCAAATAGGTATACCATAGCATTTTTTCTAATAGTCACTTTTTTAATAGAGAAGCCGGTGCTCCGTGCAACCGAGTTCTTACACGCGTGTCTCCGCTGCTTTACCTGCATACTTGATTCTTCAATTTTCCTCTCGTGTAGACGCTTTTTGTTTTGATGGAAGTATTAAAAAATTGCAGTGGTTAAACTCCCGTGCATTGTTATGTTTATTCTAACGCCAGTCAGAAATCGTGGCAACATCTGATATACAAAAAAAAATCAGTGATAGATTGGTCGTCAAATGTTGGTGCATCAAGAACTTTTTTACTCGAACATTTTAAATTCTTGTTCACTTTTAAGTTGCTTCACAGCAAACCAGTTTAGACCATCGAGACTAGCTCAAAGTTTCCCAGTTTGGTTGAACTTCAAGAAGTTTAAACAATGTTCCAGATGTTCGCGTCTCTTAAAGCTCGTCCTTCAGAAAATAATTTTAAAGCTTCGATCACAAAATATTTTCATTGACAAAAAACAGTTGTGTTGTGAATAAATTGTAGCATTCTTACAAATCTGGACGCCACGGATAAATAATTGTTGCAATATTTTTATTTTACTGTTACTTTATTGTTTTATTGTTGCTTTCTTATTTTACGACTTCGTTATTACTTTACAACTACTCTATTACCTCACCACTGCTTTATTACTTTACAACTGTTTTTTTTCACTTTATAACTCCTTTATCCCTTTATGACTACTTTATTCCTCCATTACTACTTTACTCATCGCTTCATTATGATAAAGAACGTTCAAGTGTTTCGATAATTGATGCTCTTTATTACTGTTTTGAACTGTGGATGTTTTCCGTTGCCAAGCCAGCAACTTAGAATAAAATAAAATAAGACAATAGAAACGAGCCATTTGGTGCATTCTTGGGTAGGTACCCAAGTCCCATGCCTTGTAAAGTAAGGGCACCAATCATACACGTATTCAGTCACGTGCACGCACTTCACTAACGCACAGATATTTCAGTGACGCGCATTTATCTCAATAATACACTGGCCCTGGGAGCTAGGGACATAGAACTTGGCGGACGAATCTGTTATGGGGGAAACTTGGTGTTTTAACTCTTCCAGGCTCATACTTCTGATGGAAAGAAATGTGTAGCATGCTCAAAAATTAATAGATTCATAAGGATATTTCATTACATTTATGATGGTGGTACAAATTTGGAGCTGTTGGGCAACTCAGGAACTTAATTTTTAAAAGTGGTTTGCTTTCTGTACCAACAAGCATTAAACATGACCTCTTCGGAGGCATGAAATGTGTCCCACTAAATTTGAAAGGGTTAACAGAGCTGACTCTTCGTTGTCGTGTTATTTTATTTTATATGTTTCATTTTATTTAATTTCAGTTTTTCGTGTCATTAAGTTTCTCACGGCTAAATGTGTGATATTATTCATGTGCAGCCATGATCCAACTTTATTAGATAATAAAGTTTTGTTATAAGAGACATTTCATACATACGAATACTCTTTTCATCGCATAGAGTCGGCAGCGATTTAGACAGAAGCAGTACTTGCTTATGTCATTGCTCTCAAAAAAATATTAAGACATTGATTCAGTATAGGCGTTTTTCCCTATGAAAAAATGCATATCTTGTTGATTAACTGTGAATGTTTGATGCAGCGGCACTCCACTCAGTTCTTGTGGTCAGTTAAAAAACAATTTTTGCTAGTGAATCAAGCACGATCACGCACATGAATCCCAGAGACGTGATTTAAATACAATCCTTAAAACATCTTCAATATTATCATGGCACCTCACAATCATAATGCTTTTGTTGTATTACTCTCCAAAATCTGTCTCACAGACTAAACGACAGTCAGTGATATCATCTCTGGTCGGGAACAGGTGGTGCACAGTCGAGAAAACATTTCGGCATTAATGTTCCGGAAAACATTCGGGGATTAAAATTATTATCTCTGTATTTTGTATTTTTATGTAGTGTACGTTGAAAGTGTCGATGTGAGTTGAATTTTTTGTCTTTTCTTTCTCTCTGCACTAACTGCACCAACAGACCAGAGAGAATAAGTTCTATTGCCCACATACAACAAGTTCTCCAGTTATAGCTCCGTACACATTGAGCACAACAGAAAAATGAGAAACAATCAAGAAGAATAAAGTATTTAGGAGTCCCTCAATGGAGTGTTTTAGGCTCGCTCCTCTTCATCATCTACATCAACGATCTTGATGTCGGAATCATCAGTAAAATCAACAAATTCGCCGATGATATGCAACTCTCTCACAACTCACAGGGACAGAGTAACTATTCAATCGAAGCTTAACCGTCTTCTACAATGGACCAAAACCTGACGAATGGGTTTCAACGCTGATCAATGTTCAGTAATGCACGTTGGTGCAAATAACCGGTGTTTCCAACACACGATGAATGACATACTCTTTGAAGCAGTCCAGCAACAAAGAGATCTAGGTGTCATTGTCACTGAAAACCTCAAACATGACAAAGAAGTGGAAAAAAGCGTCAAAAATGCGAGTAGAATTCTTAGTTTCATTGCACGTGACTTCGAATACAAGTCAATGAACATAATATTACCGCTCTATAAAGCGCTAGTCCGGCCTCATTTAGATGCAGTGCAACTTTAGTATCTTACCCTACGGAGAGATATTAATAAAATGGAGAAAAATTCAGCGTAAAGCACCGAAGATGGTTCAAAAACTCCGCAATCTCAGCTACGAAAGACGTTTTCAACAATATGAACTTCTCTCTCTAGAACAAAGAAGACTGCAAGGACATCTTATTGAGCCCTTTAAGTATCTCAACGGCCTTAACAATGTTACCTTGGAAGGGCTTTTCGAAAGAGATGGTAACGTACGTGCCAGAAATAACGGCCAAAAACTATAACTCAAAAACTTCCAGACATCCCAAGCTATGAGCCTCTTTTTCGTTAAAATTGCCGCAACTTGGTACCAGCTGCCCGAAAACTTAGTTTTTTGCTAGCACTGTGAACACTTTCAAAAATCGTCTCGACAAATATTGGATTACGAGCCTCTACCAGTATTAAAACGTACTAACTCTAAGTTCCTATCTCCCAGGGCCAGTGTATGATTGAGATAAATGCGCGTGACTGAAATGTCTGTCCGTGAGTGAAAAGCGTGTACAGGACTGAATTCACTTACGTGGCTAAGGTGCACGATTGATGGATTTACTTTAGATGGTATGGGACTAAGGTATCGAACTAAGAATGGGCCAAACGGCTGGTTCCTTTAGCCTTATTCTATTTTATTCTATTCAATTTCTAATATAGTTGACACAGCTGTAGCTCAATTGCGCTACTTCATCTTGTGGTGTATAGAAAAAGGGTAAATAAATAGATGTTTTGGTTACACATTATGGTTATATAAACAGACGTTATTGTTATATGTTTGGTGGGAAAATTTAGAAATAAGTATACTATATTCGTTTTAGTCATATATCATAATTAAAGACATAGATAAATCACCAAATATTGATTATGGTTATACACTATTATCAAAGACGCTAAGGATAAATCAACGGATTTTTGTCGTAATCATGGGGATAAAATTACTTCAAAAGAAATTGTTTTACTTTTTGTTCATTATTTTATTTAGAGGTTTCGATGTCTCCTGGGCTGATTTCATTTCCTTTTTTTGTATTAAATTTTTTCTGTTTGCAAGCCCTTACAAATTTATGAAGCTGATAAGCTTCTCTTAAAATTGTAAAATATTCTAGTCGAGCATGTAGTGGTAATAAAATTCTTTCATTGAACAGTTACCCAGGCTAATAATGATCTCGCGTTACTCCAAAATCAACAAATGTTATATCGTACTAACCCAAGTTAATGAAGAGGATTTTCAACTTTATCAACAGCTTCAAAAATATCTGTGTATTAATGTGCATAGAAATACATTGTATTGCTAAGTATTTTCGTACTACATGTTTTAATTTGGTGTTTAATTGGTTCCAAAGAAGTGGGAGTTTTCCTATAGCTTTAGAAATTTGAGCAGTTTAAGCTAAAAATTGTCTTTAATATTTTCTTTTTTTGCGAAAGAAAACGAACTGACCCTTTGTTTTTCAGCTCCATCTGTCTTATTTAGTCGTATTATACGTACATCTATGTAGATTGATCTTTTATTATAATGTAAATAACAATCTCTGTATTCCCATTCATGCTATTTAGTCTTACTAAGCATTTTCATTTCTTCATAATGATTTATGTGGGTGCATGTCTGATCGAATAGATATATATTGGCTGAAAAATAAGTAAAAAGTAAAATGAGTATAATATCACTTCTTGTAAATAAAGTTGAGAGTTTTATGAGCCGAAATATCCATAGAAATGTTCTTCCATGTATGACATCCTCACGTGGTTCTCTCCAGACTTAAGAGCTAACTTCACTGCTGTAATGATATAAGTTTTAAACACACAAATTAACTCGTATGCTGTTATAATATAAATTCCAGACGTAAGAACTAATTCATATACTGTAACATGTCTTGTTACAAATGTTAATAATTCGTTTTTTGTCATTTTTCTCCCTACAGGCCAGTCGTCACTGTAATTTGATTGTATGTTAAAAATTAATTTTGTTAGTTGTATTCAAAACGGAGATAAATTTCGATGCTCGTATTTTTTCGCAAGAATTTCGTAATAACGTTAATGTTCTAATCTACGTTTTTATTTTTTGCAGGTATGGCACTCGAACTGCCGTGTCGCTTCAGATGTTTGTGGTGAAAGAGTAAGTTTTTGATTCTCTTTGAACTTGAGAAGAGACCATTGCTCAGTTCGCAACAATATTGCTGCCATTCTTATCCCAATTTTCACGAGTTTTACTGCCAGTTTAGATTATAAGTAAATCTTATGCTTTGAACGTGCCTGAATTGCGTCGATGCATTTTTAAATGTAAATGCAACTGCAAATGTTCCATATTTCAACTGTAAAATCAAACTGCTGTAAATTTTCATTCATTTCCTTGTGTTAGCCTCTGAAATTGGGTTTTCTTTGAAGCTCACTCAATTACGCATATTAAACTATTTCAGTAAAAAAAATTCAGGTAGTTTTATTGTTATACCATTGAAATAGTGTTGAAATAAGAGTACTATCATGAATACTGTTATACGAATACTATTTATAACATTTGATTCTGGGAAAACAATGGCTTTTTCAATCACAATTTTTTTTTGTTCTTAGAACCAATAAATTGAGCGATTGTGTCTTCTTTTGTTCTGTTGTCCTGTTGCCACTTCGTAAGAAATTTAGTGCAACTTATGATAATGATTTTCATAGTTGTTTTAGTGTGGTTAGTTACAGAACATTAACTTAGAGGTTCTATTTCAATTGAAACTGTGAAAACACTTAAAAGGTGTTGTCTATTGCATTGATTATTCAGCTAACAGTAAACTTGGTTAGTGTTCTACTGAATTGACTGTTTAGCTTACAGTAGACTTGGTTAGTGTTCTACTGAATTGACTGTTTAGCTAACAGTAGACTTGGTTAGTGTTCTACTGAATTGACTGTTTAGCTAACAGTAGACTGGGTTAGTGTTCTACTGAATTGACTGTTTAGCTAACAGTAGACTTGGTTAGTGTTCTACTGAATTGACTGTTTAGCTAACAGTAGACTGGGTTAGTGTTCTACTGAATTGACTGTTTAGCTAACAGTAGACTGGGTTAGTGTTCTACTGAATTGACTGTTTAGCTAACAGTAGACTGGGTTAGTGCTCAACTGAATTGACTATTCGAATGATGGTAAACTTAATTAGTGCTTGTATTGAATTGTTGTTTCTCATGTATCCTGTAACTTGTGTTGACACGTGTTTAAAAGATAGCCGATGAGATTAATCTACATCACGTTTTCAAAAAACGTTTTTTCAAAGCTACGATTATTTTGGAGCCCGATTTTATACCTATTCATCGACCGTAATGGCGCACATTGGTGTATGATGTTCGTAGAATGAATGACCAACATTTTTGCAACTGCTAACCCAAGTAAGGACTGCTGCTGATTGTAGGCTGTCGCATGTTCACTGCTTTCTATTTGAATTATTAAGAAATTGGGTTTTCTGCAAGTTTCCCAAATAATTTTCTCAAGTTGCGCGTACTGAGGAACAGAAATGGTTTGAATTTCCCTTATAGACACGAGTGATGTATGGGCTTGTTGAGGGTTCGATGCACACTTGTGTGATTGTAGTAGATGCCAATGCCTGGGGGCACCTATTAATAAACAGGTATAATAACTTCATTGAACTGTATATTCATATTTACAATGGAAAATCGTTTCCTCTTCATTCAAGTACCATCATTTCTTTTACTTTGAAAGATTCTGACACAAAGAAAACCTTTACAAATTGAGTTAGTCTTTTTATTATGGAGCATGTGATTCTCATGTGATGGTGCTGCTAATGGTGTTAGCCTCTACCACCATAAGCAGCACCATCACATGAGAGATACAGTAGTACTACCACAAATGACAGCATCAGAATTAACTGTGTGCAGATGACCCTTCACAGACCTTCCATTAATTCATTAATATGCCAACTTGGAAATGCGAATTTCTACCGCTGAGATAATTTGTCCTCCCATAAAAGATAGTTCTAAGTACCCATAAATTCAGATTTTACTATGCCATAAAATGTCAGCTGAGCACAAGTTATTCTGGGTGAGTGTTTCTTAAAGTGATTGTGTGGCAGACTTATGAAGTCTAAGGGGATTGTTACTGCTAGGCTTAAGTGATGTGCGCTTGCAAATGTTGGGTGTCTGTTCGTAGGTATGAACAGTTGGGCAGACCTCTAGGTGTTGCCACTTAGTTGACCAGAGCTCTAGGTGTTGCCACTTAGTTGACCAGACCTCTAGGTGTTGCCACTTAGTTGACCAGACCTCTAGGTGTTGCCACTTAGTTGACTAGACGTCTAGATTTTGCCACTTAGTTGAGTAGACGTCTAGATTTTGCCACTTAGTTGAGTAGACGTCTAGATTTTACCATTTAGTTGACTACACCCTTAGATGTTGCCACTTAGTCGACTAGACCTCTAGATGTTACCATTTAGTTGACCAGACCTCTAGATGTTGCCATTTAGTTGACCAGACCTCTAGATGTTGCCACTTAGTTGACCAGACCTCTAGATGTTGCCACTTAGTTGACTAGAACTTTCACACCTGTGCAGGTAAAAATATTTCTGGCCGCACGTACAAGGCGCATTTTTAATTGGTTGTCATTGCAATCTTTCAGGCGTAATTTTTTTTGCAACATCATGAAATGGTAACCGTAACATCGTAGTGCCAATAATTTTATTATTTGCATTATGATTTGAAAAGAGAGCAACGCAAACCAGTGAATATTGAGATTGCCCAATTGTGATGTACGACAATGCACGTCCTCACACTGCTTAGAGAAAGGTCTTAAATGAAGATAGGTTATATTTTGATCAAGTTCACAAGTTTTTAACACTTCTGAAACACGTTACCGTTTACCGTAAACATACGACATTTCGTTCGTAATATCCTGATAGCTTGAAGATATTCAGCTCACCTCAGCGAGTTAAACATTTGCATATGACTGAGTGAGGTTCTTCGAGCTCACTGCTTTTTAATTTAATGAATAACTGAACAGTACTTGGCTAGTAACTACATGGAACAGTTATTAACCTGAGTAATACCTGCTGTAACTATGTGAAGGATTAACTAACTGGAGTAATAACGAAACTATATGTGACTGGTAATCATGTGGAGAATTAACGTGTTAAGTGCGAAGTGACCCACCGGTGGGTCACTCTGGTTAGGTTCTGTAGTTTTTTCAAAACTTTCTATGATAGTGACTGTATGTACAAAGTAAAGATTTGCACCTGCTAGGCAACTGCAGTTAACGTGTTAATTAACTGGAGTAATGATTAAGTAACACCTGCCAGTAATCGTGTCTAGCTTAAATTAAGTAGATAACTCAGCAGGTGATGACAAGTGCCATAATTCTTGTTTAAGTACGCAAGTTGCAGAGCAGAGAGAGAAGCTAGCGTGTGTAGTTCGCTTCGAATGTCTATGATGTTTGAGTTCATACATATACGTCTATACTAGTTCATATCTTACTCGCTGCACCGGTTGCCTGCACGCTGCACCAGTTGCCTGCACGCTGCACCAGTTGCCTGCACGCTGCACCAGTTGCCTGCACGCTGCACCAGTTGCCTGCACGCTGCACCAGTTGCCTGCACGCTGCACCAGTTGCTGTATGTAAGAATGTAGTATATATAGTCTACATAAACTTATTTTTAGGAAAGAAAATAAGACAGATTACTGAACTGCCAATTTTTTAGCCACGCACTTTTGAGTTTGTGCATGAGGAAAAATCTCAAGTAGGATACCCAGGCTCAGTGTATAACTTAACGCCTTGAAAATACATTTTTTGTCTAATCTCAACTTGAAAATGTTATCGATCTTCTATAGTATTATGAGTTGGTGGTCTTGATGATCTATAGTAACACCAAAAGTATGCCTATTCATAATGTTTCATGTCTACTCTAGAAGAACACCTTTTTTGGGGTCTTTTAAACCTGTTTGTCGGTCCACTGGAGCTCAGTGTGTCGTTACTGGTCTAGTGAGACTTTCTGTGGAGCTATTTGTTGCTTTAACCCTTTAACGACGAAAAGGACCATACGGTCCTCTTTTACGGTCTTTGGGAGAATTGTTCTAATAATTAAACAGTGAGCAATATGAGGTTGCTACTAGGTTTGAACGCGGCGGCATGTTACAGGGTCGTTCTTTTGGCTGCCTGGCTCTCAGCGTGCTTCATTGCATCAGTGTACAGACGGTCTTTGTGAGCTTAGACGTACAAACTAGAAAAAGAAATTGTCACTAAAGGGTTAATTAGATAAAAATACTCCGTAAAATTTTATTTTACCTACATAACTGTCTAAAAATATGCCCAGCTAAGTTTGGTGTCTCATCTAATGGCGTCCTTGATGAAACTTATACGTTTGCTGGTCTAGTAAAACCGTCAGTATAATTCAGATTGCTTTATTCAGTGGCGTAGTATAATTGCTTGCAAAAATCTGCTCGTTCACTAGTCTGGCAAAATTTCTTTTGAAAATTTCCTCGTTCAGTGGTCTAGTAAAATTTTCTCGTTTACTGGTCTAGTAAAATTTTCTCGTTTACTGGTCTAGTAAAATTTCTAGTGAAAATTTCTTCGTTCACTGGCCTAACAAGATCCTGTGTAGAACTAATCAAATTAGTTGCTGGTCTAGTAGGACCCAGACCGCGAGTTGGCCGGTCTAGACAGGCTCGTGCGTGTGGCTAACTCGACCATAAATTATCCACCACCTTCAGGAGGACGGCGCCCTTAGGGCAGGGCTGCCAGTGGACCACTACCGGAGCAGCGAAGCGCGGCCACGATTTACTTGCTGAGCTTTACGATAATTTTCCACCTGAGCAGAGTTACTTAGACGAATTTGAGGGAGACTGGAACGGTAGATTAACACGTTGACTTCGCGTTGCTGCACATGTGTATCACTAGGTCTATTATTTGAACCGCCAATTTAAACAACCGTAGACAGCTTGTTAAATATTGGTAGCGACTAACGATGCTTTTTAAGTCGTTGATTAACAGTGTAGTGTGTGCAATGTTTTGTTAAAACGACTGCCGGTTGACTGTTAAACTTCTGTTATGAACCTAACAGAATCTTTCATTAAAATAAAAACCGATATATCGTTGAAAGTGAGAGTTTTATTTTTGTTTACGACTTCTATTCCGTCTATTTTCTGCGATTGTAGATTCGTATTTCTTGTGAATGATTCTTTTCAGTCATCTCATGTTAGTGCTTTGAACTGAACTTTATGTGAGAGAGCAGGAATTTTGCCTTTGCTTCTAATGCATTTTGAGACTAAATGGTATTTTCTTATATGTACACCTGTGTCATTGTGAAAAGGATATTTTACAACGAGAAACGCTTGGGACACTAGGCTTTCATGCGGAGGAAGTAAGGTCGAATGCAACTCCAGAAAGCTGAAGAATACTTCCTCTCTCTCTGTCTTTATATACATTTAATATTGATTCCATTGAAGGATGAGACCGGCAAGCTACTCATAGAACGTTAAACACTGCAGCAAAATTTATTGCATGGTAACAGATGAGTTATCCTAGCAATCTGGTTTGTTAAAGCTCCGTGCTGCGTGAAGTACGAACACCGAATGAGAAAATAAATTGAATTTTTTGAGCGTCAAAATCTCCCATTGCTCGCCACTTCATTTTCTGTCAAGGTACGGTCAGTAGGCTCTACTGCTCTGTCTTTTAGAGTAGGCCTACGAACAGGCCTGTCTCCCACCGTTTTCTATGACTAAAATAACACTAAACTAACCTTAGTTGGCAGCCCCATGTGCGCTGTGGTGTTATGAGACTGCGATGTTAGTCATTTTCTGTTGTGCTTGTTTGTTTTCATAATTACCTATTGTATTCATTTGAAA
This sequence comes from Trinorchestia longiramus, assembly GCA_006783055.1. Lineage (NCBI taxonomy): Eukaryota > Metazoa > Arthropoda > Malacostraca > Amphipoda > Talitridae > Trinorchestia > Trinorchestia longiramus. The sequence goes on along the minus strand of VCRD01010324.1, from coordinate 2,041 downwards.
CTAAAGATTAGTTCAGCGGTAGTAGGAACATGGTTGAAGCTACAAAAATTTTAACGGACTTGAATTTTGGAGCATTTTCAACATTGTCAACTGTAATATTCTGTCAAAGTGACATTTCTCTTCAACTTCATCAGAATTACTGAGTGTTGAGTCAAGTTTATACGTGCGTTGCTACATATTTAGTATTTTAGTAGCGTTTTAACCCTTACAAACTTGTTATGTTTATAATCAATATAAACATCATTGTTTCTACTGAAGTGCAGCATAAGTAGGAAGTAAGACGGAATCTAGTGTCCTATTCATTCTTCTACAATATAATTGTGAAACAAAGACCGCTCCATGCATGGTTTTATGTTTAAACGATACACGTGTTTCCAATAATACGCTTCTGTACGGTCGTGATGTACTGTAACGGTTCTGTACGGTCATGGTGTGTTGTGACGGTTCTGTACGGTCATGGCGTGTTGTGACGGTTCTGTACGGTCATGGTGTGTTGTGACGGTTCTGTACGGTTGTGGTGTGTTGTAACGGTTCTGTACGGTCGTGGTGTATTGGAACGGTTCTCTACGGTCATGGTGTGTTGTGACGGTTCTGTACGGTTGTGGTGTATTGGAACGGTTCACTACGGTCATGGTGTGTTGTGACGGTTGTTTCTCTTACTGACACCTACATTGGTCATTCTAAAAGTTATTGCCTCTTTACGTGATGTACGAGATGTCATGCTACTCATGGTATTTTTATGTTTCTCAAATGAAGTCAAATTTCTTATGCTACATTCGCCTATCGTAGAAAAAGGTACAGCGTGCAAGAAATTATTTCAGTAAAAGGTAGTTTAATTTAAACATGAAATCGTTTATCCTAGTTCAAATTCTCAACTCATAGTTCAATCGGAATTCCCCAATTTTGAAATGCTGTAATTCTGTTCCAACAAAGACCTACAGAAGTTCCTTGCCCACGCTAGACACCTACATACCTCGCTGTTGCTGGCTGCATTTCAATCACGCAAGTTTTGTTTTAATGACTTCGGTCCATGAACATATTGCTCTCCTCGACCGACCACGCTCCATATTCATGATCCTATTCCTCAGGGCAAGTCCTGCATGATGAAGGTCAAGAAAAGCGAAGCCACGAAAAAACTTTAAAAAGACTCCGGACCATACATGGGGAATGTGCCTGAGGAGGTTGTGCGTTATGGCTTCCTGCCGCAATTTTGCCCTATTAAATTCGCTATGACTCAGAACCATAGGATGGAATTCTTTAGCTTGGAGGTTGGTCTCATTTGTGTTTTAATTGTTTTTTTGTGGGCGGGGGGGGGGG
>VCRD01010321.1:0-12662 GCA_006783055.1 Trinorchestia longiramus | reverse complement strand
CAAAGAAAGGCAGTATTCTGACGACTACTACACTCACTCAATTTGCTGTCAACCCCTCAAATTTGCTGTTAACCCCTCAGAGAAAGACTAGCAGAAGAATGTAGTCCTTTAGACCTCTGTCAAGAAGGCCCGGTTGGCTGACTAATCGCTGCAGTTTGCTAGGCTTTTGCTTCTATGTCTGTTTGTTTATATGCGTGAATGTTTGTATGTTTGGTTGTTTGCATTGGAAAAGGTTTAACTATAATCAACTTGTAAAGTTTAAAACTGCAGCAACTCTGCTTTCTCTAAAGTGGCTCCTATGCTTATACAATAATATATGTTAAGTCCGGTTAAAATTGGCATTTCAAAGCATTACAGTGCTTTAAACCATTTAAAATTCACTGTAAAACCTTATTGCCCCTTCTATTGCTTGAAAGAAGTAATTTTTGATCAATTTGTTCGATAGAAAATGTTATGTTACTAAGAATGCAATGGCCTCCGCTACCGTAGTCAGCTACATAGCGATGCACGTCCTGGTTATAGTAGTCCTTGCTCTTCACACAAAAACGTTTTCCGTTCCTACAAACGTAAATCATTAAAAAATCCAATTTAAGCGGACCACGCAAAGAAGCTTGAGGGACTCCAATATCTAAAAAAATGTAACTGGTTTTTATTGTCTGTGGTCACTCTGTTGGTTCATAATTGCAGGCAAACAAGTTTTACAGAATTAAAATATTTTAAATGATATGGAAGGAATCTCTTGATTGCTTACAGAATGAAATTTTTACCATGATGTATTTCCATTGAATTTTCTTTTTCCCGCCATGTTCAGATGACGCCCTTGATCTTGAGTCAGGCATGCCAGCGAGCACCAGCACCAGCGCTGCACAGCAGGAGAAGCAAGAAGAGGTTGTCTCCTTGAAAGAGAACTTCTCCCAAGAAAGAAGTTCCTCTGGGTCTCGTACTCCTCGAACCTTTGAGAGACGTACTGGTCCACACAAGCATCGTCATCGTCACTGCCACCAAGGTGAACAAGACGAACATGCACACAACCACAACCACAACCAGAAGTCTCTAAGTAAGCAGCACAGTCATCCCCCTGAGAACCACCTGTCCAACCAAGAGAACTGTCATTTGTATCCACAAACTCATGAGGACATGCATTCAAACCATCACCTCTCCTCCACCAGCACCTCATCCTCTTCCCCCCACCCCACCTCCCCGTCTCCCCACACCTCTTCCACCACTCCAGGCAAACTCACTCCCCTTGCAGGAACTCTTGCCCCAGGAGGGTCCTTGCCTCTCAAGAGAGTGGGGATTGGGCCTCTTGGGGAAGGAGAAAGTGACGATCTCACGGCAGATGAAGATGGGGAATGTTGTGCTGGGCATGATGAATGCTCTGGATGTTCTTGCTCGTGTTCTGACAACGAGGAATCTTCAGTGTACGCAGAGGCGGATTTTGCGGATGATGTTCGAGCGACATCCTTCCAGAACTGCGGCACGGTAAGCCACTCCAAAGCTCCTTATGACATGTGTTTTTTGATTAATCTTATTCATTATTTCTACTCATGAACAGCAAAATTTGGTGGATATCTCGGTATCCAGTACGCGTTTTAAACTATTTTACTCTATCACACACCAATCTTAGGATAAGCAACATTTTCTTATATAATACACAGTGTATCTCCATCTCTGTCTCTCCATCTGTACGTGTCCGACCCATTTCTTCCAATTTACTACTGAGCAAAAATTATTGAACTGGAATCAGAACGGGTATATGTACATGTATTATAAGCATTCTATTGTAGATACCAAAGGCGCCGAATTATTATACAAAACAAATCCCACTATTAGCCTTCTTCTCATACACGGGGATGTTATCGGTAGATAAGATACTGAATAAAAGTTCTGTATACATCCATGAAAGATATTAATCTGAAACACAAATGTTCGTCATAAATCTTTAATACATTCGTCTCTATAATGATTTCAAAATGATCAAATCTAAACCGTGGAATTTCCACGGGGAGTATCTAGTTTATATATGTTCAACATTGTTTCAAGCAAAACACGCGTGATTCTCATACTAGAAGACTTGTGTCTACATGGAGTGCTATTGAACATCTCTATAGGCAAGAAAAAAGGCAAATGCATCACATGACACATTTGTTATCTGGTAACATTTATTTGCAAATATAATGTCTATAAAAGTGATACAGTTAAGGTGACATCATCAAAATGTGCCATGAAAAAGCAAAACATGATAATAAAGCAAAAGTTTACATAATACTGTATGGCGGAACCTGACGTGATATATTTATTTACATTGAAATCAACATAGAAAACTACTTAAAAAACGAACATCATGTCAAAGACCTGCAGCTTTTTATACTCAGTCTTCAGGCTGACAGTCTGCAGGTTTGCAGTCTGCAGGTTGACAGTCTGCAGGTTGACAGTCCGCAGGTTGACAGTCCGCAGGTTGACAGTCCGCAGGTTGACAGTCCTTAGGTTGACAGTCCGCAGGTGGACAGTCCGCAGGTTGACTGTCTGCAGGTTGACGGTCTGCAGGTTGATGATCTGCAGGTTGACAGTCTGCAGGTTGATGGTCTGTAGGCAGCTGTACGCTGAATTTTATGACCATGACGCAAGTGTTGTGGTGTGCAGGGGAGCAGCAGAGCTAGCAGACACCGCCCCTCCAGGTGCAGCCTCCTCTACAGCACCTCCATCAGCTACNACTGATCCAGTTGTTGCGGATGCAGTTGTTTAGGAGATGTAGCTCCAGTTGTTTAGCAGATGTACTGTGTCAAAAAGGAGAAACCTGACACGCTCGTTGTCAAGAGGATGCTTGGCTGTGGCACTGCAATTACCTAGTGATTAGAATAGAAGTGGCCTTGCAGTCTCGGTTGTTCTCGGCCATGCCACTCAGCAACCCACCAAAAATTGAAACAGTTGGGCGAATCTGTACTTCATCTACAAAGAGAAACACATTCTTCTGTTGCAGTGTCTGGACTGTGTCAAATGTTTCCCTCAGTATCTGGTCCTTGTCAATAGATGAAGTGACGTACTGCAGCTTGCGTTTGCATGGCAGCACCAAAAAGTCTCTGAGCTGTTCAAAATTAAACTTAGGGTATGATTGAAAAGCAAAACAATAATCATTCATGGAAAACTGCTTCTGTAATAAAAGTTCCAACAGACGTCAGAAATACCAACTTCTTCTCCTTCTCGGTGTCGACATAGGCTGACGTGTGAGCTTGAAGGGTGACGACATTTTGGATTGTTTTGTCAAACGGGATGTCATACATAGTTCATTGCCAAGCACACAGTTTCGTTGGACTGCGTATACGATCTCAAACCATTGTTGGGATGAAGTATCTTAAACAGTGGTACACTAATGCCGTTCTTGAACGCCCTGAGCATTAATGGGGAACACAAAGTGCGCTTGTTTTCGACAATCACAGACAGGCTGCACTCACTGAAGTTGTCGGTCATGAACAAACACACAAGCCTCTCTTTCGATCTTGAAATAATCAAGTTCTTGTACTGCTTCTGCAGGTTACGTTCAGGTTTGAAAGCATCAAATGAAGTAACCTTATCCTTCTTAAAAAATACCTCAGATGTTGGTCTTCCACTTTCGCTAGATGAGATGCAGGTTTTGGAGATGGCAGACATGAAGCAGGCACATTGAAGATACTGGGAGGGATTCCAGGTCGCATAGAACCACCACGCAATTTGATCAAAGGTGGGTCAGCACCCCAGTGTATCTCACAAATTAAAAACTTGTCTGGATTAACAACAAAATTTTCACGAGGTGGCAGAACATAAAGCCACTTCTGTCTCTCAGACTGCTCTTTCGGGAGGCGAAACACGCGGTGCCTGTTCTCCTTATTGTAATTACCCCTACAGTTCACAATCCCACACTTGTTCGGGATTTTTAATACATATAATTAGCAATAAACTTTGTAAACAAACAGTATCCACTTAGAAATGGAGTAATGTGCCTCGAAACAAACAACAATGTCCCATTCAAACCGAGCGACAGACTACGACAATGTTCGCACTGTGAGAGATGGAGGTTAACTGAGCTCGGTGAACTGGCCTCCGCTACCGTAGTCAGCTACATGGCGATGCACGTACTGGTTATAGTAGTCCTTGGTGAAGAGCTAAACTGCCATGGGAAAATATCTGTCAAACTTCCAAAACTTCTAAAAGAAATGATTGGACCTCTAGGTATAATAAAGTGTCTGTGTGCTTTGTTTAATTAAACTTATTCATATCTTACACTACAGAAGCGTGGTGGAGTTGTTATGCATCTAAGCAGTTAATTTAAAATTAACACCTCCGAATACTCACAATATAACACAACTAAAAAGTCTCTTGAAGGAACAGAAGAAAACTCGATGTTGTTCTACGTAGTTTCAAGGTACTGATACTCAGGCATAAGCTGTGTTGCTGTAAACACTTCTAAGTGAACACCTCTGGGTGAACATTTCTGAGTGAACACTTCTGACTGAACATTTCTGAGTGAACACTTCTGAGTAAACACTTCTGAGTAAACACTTCTGAGTAAACACTTCTGAGTATACACTTCTGAGTGAACACTTGTGAGTGAACACTTGTGAGTGAACACCTCTGGGTGAACACCTCTATATGGACACTTTTAACACTTCTGAGTGAACACTTCTGAGTGAATATCTCTAGGTGAACACCTTTGGGTGAACACCTCTGAGTAAACACCACAGGTGACTGTTCTCTAAGTGTTCCCAACACATGGTGTTCCAACAAGTAACACATGGTGTTTCAACAAGCAACACATGATACCCCAACAAGACCCACATGGTGCTCCAACAAGCAACACACGGTGCTCCAACAAGCAACACGTGGTGTTCCAACAAGCAACACATGGTGGTCCAACAAGCAACACATGTTGGTCCAACAAGCAACACATGGTGGTCCAACAAGCAACACATGGTGCTCCAACAAGCAACACATGGTGGTCCAACAAGCAACATATGGTGTTCCAACAAGCAACACATGGTGCTCCAACAAGCAACACATGGTGCTCCAACAAGCAACACATGGTGCTCCAATTTCCCTTTAACAAACTCAGGTCTTATACAACGCATTGCGTGCCACAAAACCGAAGACACCAAAAACAAGTTCTGAATAATCGCCACACATTTACAAAACAAAATTCCCATAACATGATTAATTATATACGTATCAATGTGTTCTTGGTCTCCTTTTGAGGTTACCTCCGAAATTGACCTCGGCTGTGAGATTTCGGTACCATGGAAAACGAATTTTTAGCTGGTGGTGACTTCGCCCTCGTGGCGCTGAGCACTTCGTATAACGTCATTTCCCCGCAATGAACACGAACTTTTTATCACTTACGTACAAAAGAAAAGAAACATACACACTATATATATATATGTATATATATATATATATATATATATATATATATATATATATATATATATATATATATATATATATATACATACATATATATCATTATTAACTACGATATATTTATCACTATCACCTGCACGCACGTAAATAGAAGCATGCACGTAAATGGAAGCATGCACTACACACCGTGTTGCTGTTGTCGCTGTCTGAATGCTTCGATGTCCTGCCCCAGCGCTCGTAGCGCCTCGTACGTGAAGGCAGGGAGAGGGGGACCTGGAGAATAGGAGGGTAGGTTAAGGTTGTCAGGTCAGGACTGTATGCGAAGCTTAATAACTATATTTACACGAATAGTAGTAAAGTACGGTAGGTATAATAAAAATGTTTTTCATCAACATCAACATCATCATCCTCAACATCATTATCATCATTATCATCTTCATCAACAACATGATCATCAATATTATCAACATCAACATCATCAACATCATCAACATCAAGACCAACATGAACCCGTAAAACATGGCACACACAGAAAGCATCTCTCTAACATACACGAAAACACACCTAACAGAGAAGCAGGAAATACCTTGGACGGAGTCATTTCTGGACGACGTGGAGGCGGTGGAGGTTGTGGCAGAGGAGGTGGCTGGAGAGGCAGAGGCGGCGAGGGAGGCGGAGGCGGGCAGGTAATAGCCAGCAGGGGAGTACTGGAGGGAGGCGGACTCATACACAGCGGATGTGCGGTACACAGGCAGGTGGTGATGGGGGGCCCCCGGTGAGGGTAAGGGGGGTCTGTAGAACACATAATTAACAATGGCATTTATGAAATTATTGTCTTAAAATGTTATAAAGGAACTTGTGCTTGTTGAGTATTTGTTCTACTGTACGTGAATGAAACTCAAGCCTCGTGTGTGTATTGATGTGTGATAATACATGTTACAATAGCTGTACATATATCAATACTACGTAACATAAGTGTAAGTTGAACAAGCTTTGTGCAATATCTATAGAATGTAAGGGCATTTTGGATAATATACATGTTTCTAAAGTTACCTACAGGACACGTTGTTTCTTACAAAAGCCACTCGTGTCTGCGAGAGATGTTACACGAGCTGTATGTCGCTTCACTAATGCTGTAGCCAGACACAACACGTCTGAATTTTTACAGATAGTTGAAATAGAAAACAGAGTGCAGCAACATATCTACCTTTTTTTTAATGGAACTTCCTTTGAAAAAAAGAGGTCGTGTTGCTGCACGCTGTTTTTGGGGCATGTGAAACTCTCTAGTAAACTCCGTAGACTTTCTGGCACAGGGCGGAACAACGCAACACAAGCACGCAGCCCACCTGGCCGACCCTCCCTCTGAGGGACAGGGGGGAAGAGGGTTGGTGGAAGCGTAGACGTGCGTTGCACACATCGGTTGTTGCAACAGTTGCTGCAGCTGCTGTTGCTGCAAGTGGTGATGGTAATGGGGAGGAAGGGGTAGGCGTTGAGTGGCAGTATAGTGAGCCTCACTATACGTGCTGTCTGGGGAAGCACAGTAACACGGTGTCCCCTCTGCCTGGGGAACCTGGGAAAGCTACAATTAGTTAAGTACGCGCAGGACTTTCTTCACAGTTAAGGTAAACAAGTGTATCCCTCTCTGTGTGCGTCCCATTACTTCCTATCTTTTACCAACGAAAAATTATTGAACTGAAATGAGAACGGGTATACCATATTATCATCAAGACTATATAATAAAACGCCAGGTGTCTCATTAAATAAATAAAATTATATATTTTTGTGCGTAATTTCTCTCATGTTATTACAATGGGAGTCTCCCTTAAATATGGTAGTTAAATTCGTAGACTTTCAGTTATGTAAACTCTTAACCGCTGAAGTTAAATCCGCAGACTTTCTGATTAGGTCTGAGAATCTGTTGCTATAAGATCTTCCTCCGAATACATGATATTAAAACGTGTTATTTTTAACGAGCATACACACTAGTGTATTATAAACATTGTATTGCGGATACCAAAGCCACCGGATTACCGTGAAATCAAATAATTTTTCCCTGTTATTAGTTTCCAACTCCTAAACGGCCATGTTATCGGTAGATAAGATACAGAATGGAAGTTCTGTATACATTCATGAAAAATATTCCCTTAAAGTAGAATAATTCGTCGTAAATCTTTAATCGATTCGTCTTTATGATAATTTTAAATTAGTCAAATCAAATCAAACCAGTGCCGTAATTATGAATCAAAAACCCCTAATTTTATCACTTTTAAACCTTGAATTTTTCTCGGGAACTATACAGTATGGACAACAAAACAGTAAACCCAACTTTAACTCTTTAGCGACCAATTTCCTTTTCTAGTTTCTACGTTTAAGCTCACAAAGACCATCTGTACACTGATGCAATGAAGCACGCTGAGAGCCAGGCAGCCAAAAGAACGACGCTGTAACATGCCGCTGCGTTCAAACCTAGTAGCAACCTCATATTGCGCACCGTTTAATTATTAGAACAATTCTCCCAAAGACCGTAAAAGAGGATCGTATGGTCCTTTTCGTCGTTAAAAGGTCAAATGTTAATTACTTCACAGTGAATGAAGATTTTTAAGTCTCTTATTTGCATTAAGTGCAGAGAAATGTTCTCCATAAAAATGGCACGTCACATCAAATTGGTTCCGCTTCTATCTCTGACCAATGAGATAAATAATAGCTGTAAAAATGTGAGTTGCTCATGAAGTATATTAAGAATAGGATTGATAGCCAACTTTTAAACATTAGTAATTTTTGATAAAAATACTTAAGTTTCATTTGCTGCATTACACACAGAGATACGTATTGTGAATACAAAGCTTTAGGTTAGAGTATAAATAAAGTTCAAATCGTCAGGAAATTAATACTTGAAGCTAAATTTCCAAATGACGGAGCCCATCGTTATGCAACTCACGAATGAACAACGCATTTTCATCAACAACGTCTACGCAGAAAGAAAGAGTTTAAAGGAAGTTCAAAATGAATTCGAACAGTGATTTCCTAAAAGAAGCTCTCCAACCAAGAAGACTGTCTGGAAGACTGTTAATAAATTTAGAACACATGGTACTATTTCAAATCTAAACAAAGGAAATTCAGGACGATTGAAAACTGTAAGAACCAACGAAAACATTGAACGTGTTCGATAAGTAATAACTGAAAATCCTAAGGTATCTAAAAGAAGAACTGGCACAGAATTGTCATCATCCTCCTTCCAAAGAATTGTTCGTAATGATTTGCAATATTATCCTTTCAGAGATAAAGTTAAGCAATTTTTAAAATGAGATTATCCTCGTCGCTTATGATGTGCTCACTGGTTCGCTGAACGTCCAGAAATTTTTACTAAATGGTTAGTGGTGGGAGATGAATGCGCATTTCATATGAATGAAGTAGTAAATAAGCAGATCTGTAGGCATTATGAGCCGAAAAACCATCCTCCTGAAGAAAATACTTATGAAATCAGCATGAGTAGAGAAAAGGTGTCTCTTTGGTTGGGTTTGTGCGGCACCAGATCGGTAATTGGACCATTTTTTATGCTGCAACGCTAAATGGTGACAAGTATTTACGAATGTTAAACACAGAAATTATTCCACAACTTCAGATTGTTTACGGAAGAAATTTTAATCGTATATGGTAAATGCAAGATGGTGCTCCCGCACACAGAACACTAATCGTTAAAAATTACTTGCAAGACATGTTTAGGAGGAAAATAATAGCGCTTGGTCATGACATTAAATGGCCACCCAGGAACCCGGATCTCCCACTTTGTGATTTTTTCTGTGGGGCTATTTGAAGAACAAAGTGTATTTTTCACTGCCCCAGGATTTGGAAGAATTGCACAATCGAATTAGAAGTGAAATAGACATTTTGAAAGACAATCCTGATGTAATTAAACGTGCTATGAAATCAATGAAAGTAAGATGTGAAAAATGTTTCAATGCAGCTGGCCGCCATTTGCAATAAAAATATACATTTCGGTTTTATCTCTATTAATCCATTTTTGTTATGCTTTATTAAGCATAACAGAAACGTTATAACTCGTTTTAAAATAATTTTAATTTAAAACTTCTTTAGAATAATATTACAATGACATTTTAATTTTTTACTCACATTTTTACAGCTACTATTTATCTCATTGGTGAGAGATAAAAGTGGAAACCATTTGATGTGAATTCTCTGCACTTAATGCAAATAACAGACCTAAAATATCTTCATTCACTGTGAAGTAATAAAGGTTTAAAGTTGGGTTTAATTTTTTGTGGTCCATACTGTATAGTGCTCAATCAAATCGTACCTATTTATTGCACGCTGTTATTAACATCACTATAAACTGTTCTAATTAGTTCACTGAACAAGAGGAAAGAAAGTTCACGGATTTACATCAAACATTTAAGCATTTTAAACTGACAGAACAAAACACTCTACGGATTTTACAACACATATTTAACTATCTAATTCTATGTTATTATACAATTTGGATGCACTTTTAATTTCACATTTGACTAATGAATAAGTTTATATCAAGTATTTAATTTTATTTTGTGTGTAAAAATGTCATGACTATGTAGAAATTTAATGAATTTAATGAATTTTCATGAATATGTAGAGCACATATCTAGATTTGGTTCGTAATGGAATAGCTTTACGTTCACAAGTGTCTTCAATTGAGGTGCTTATTATGTTTTGATGTAATGGAACTACTAATATGAGTATTAGTCAGACATGAACACCATCTTTTAAAAGAATAATAAATATTAGCTGCAGGATTTTGGAAAATAAGAGTGCTATACCTACTATATAACTACCATTTTGTGTGTACTACTGAAAAAACGTAATAGATTAAAAATAAATTTCTCTCTACATTAAAATTCCTTATTATATAAATATTAAGCATCTATGTAATGAAACCAGTCGGATTATCATTTCTGGTAGTTTGATTAATATATTTGGTTGTAGCAGGAAATGAATGAATTAAAGTAATTATGAACAAAATACTCCTATTTACATATGTAATAGACAGTGTACCTCCATCATTCTCCCTTTATCTCTCTATCAGTGGATGCCCGTCCCATTACTTCCTATCCATTACTGAAGAAAAATTACTCAACTTAAATCAGAACAAGTATACGTGTATTATAAGCAGTGCATTGTGGATACCAAAGCCGCCGGATTACTATAAAATACCTCATTTTTTTACTATTAGCTTTATTCTTATACAAGGACATGTTATCGGTAGATAAGATACAGAATGGAAGTTCTGTATATATTCATGAAAAATATTGATTTAAAGCACTATAATTTGTCGTAAATTTCTAATACATTGATCTTTATAGTAACTAGTGCAATGTATACCCGCAAAATTCAGGATCTATGAAGTAAAATATATTTTTTATTTTTACCGGTGGAATTATCAAAATCTGAATATTTTTCATGAATGTATACAGAGCTTCCACTTTCTATTTTATCTACCAATAGCAAAGCCGAGTGGGAGAACAAAGCTAATAACGGAAAAAATGGCGTGTTTTATAGTGATCCGCTGCCTTTGTACCGACAATACAATGCATTGTATTGTCGAGTGCAATGTGTACCCGTTAACTTTGCCACGCGAGCAGCATTGCTTCGTCTTGTCATTTCGCGTTGTTGGTCCGATAGTCTTTGGCGTCTTTCTTGCTGTCGAAGTCTCGCTGCTTCTCTCTTACGGTTGGACACGTTTCTATCCATGTTGGCTTTTTTGCTGGAATTTTATTCTGAAATATCCTCTATTATCTCTTTGAAACTTTTCAAGAAAATTATAATTCCGAAAACAATAACTCAATTTCCAAAATCTTTGGCCTTATAATAAGTGGTAGCCAGGTTACTGGTCAAACTAATTTAAAACATTTCTTTTCACATTATCAATTAAAAATATCAAAGCATCATGATGAATTTCAACAGAAAAAAGTCTAAAGAAAATTTCTATTTGTGAAAATAAACCGATTGTGTATTCTGGATACCATAATGCAAGTGAAAGGGAATTGAATTGCCACAGAAAAACAATGCAATGGAATGATTTCTTGTATTTCTTAAGTTTTATCCTTGTTGCTATCAAAGCTATCGATTAGTAGAGTGTGACACAGGGGACAGACGGACGCGGTTCTTATTATAGTATAGATTTCAAGTTAGTCAAATTTGAACAGTGGAATTTCTACGGGAACTGTCTAGTCTAGTCTAGTATAATATAATAATGCACGGTTTGTTGGTTCGTCTCTCAGTCACGCTCATAAGGATTTAGATTGGAAGAAATTCGTCTAATGAATAACAAGATGAGGTATCATGAAATTTCATCCCTGAATTACGTTGGCAAATGTAGTCTGTAGAACATCTGCTCGAAAGTCGAAATACTGCATTAGAGTTTTTGATCCTATCGTGCACAAGCTATTTTACATATTTTTTCAGCTGAATTTCTTCGTAACAGTTGAAATTTCGCACGGAGTAGAGGCCAAATATTCGGAGTAGAGGCCACTGGTTGGGTCACTGCAGGTAGTCACAATACGGAACCCTGCGCTGGATCATTACAATTATTCGTTTCCTTGCAAAATGGGGGAAACATTCGTTCAAAAGGTGACATAGCCTTCTTTTACTTAGTGGCTGCATGTTGTTGTAGAAACATAATGCGCAGTTTTTTGGTTGCTTGGTCCGTCTTTGCCACGCTCTTAAGGATTTAAGTAGGAGGAAATTCAGTAGGGTATACATGTATTGTGAGCATTGTATTGTGGATACCAAAGGCACATCCTACAATGTGGAAACTCCTTCGCAAAGCCCGCGTGCACTGGCAAATCGAACGAAAAAATTCAGTAAAAACGCGTGAATTTCACGTGTGGGTACACTAGTTTTTATAACAATTTCAAATTAGTCAAACCCTAACCGTGGAATTTCCACGGGAACTGTCTAGTAAAAGTGTTAATTCTTAATAAGGCTATCAGCTCCGACAGGTTGCACCAGCTGTCAGCATAGTATAGCATAGATCTGATAGTGGGAGTTTGTTAAATCAGTGTTTGTACTGCAGTGGCTCTATTTGAATGATGTGATGCAATATCAAACCGCTGCACCAATAAGGTGATGAAGCAACACACCACTACACCAATAAAGTGATGAAGCAACACACCACTACACCAATAAAGTGATGAAGCAACACACCACTACACCAATAAGGTGATGAAGCAACACACCACTACACCAATAAGGTGATGAAGCAACACACCACTACACCA
>VCRD01010317.1:0-12674 GCA_006783055.1 Trinorchestia longiramus | reverse complement strand
CATAAGTATCATGTATCAGGGGCTGCTGTCTCATAAGTATCATGTATCAGGGGCTGCTGTCTCATAAGTATCATGTATCAGGGGCTGCTGTCTCATAAGTATCATGTATCAGGGACTGCTGTCTCATAAGTATCATGTATCTGGGACTGCTGTCTCATAAGTATCATGCATCAGGGCGCGTTGTTAAACTACTTATTTTGATGGTTGATGCATAAGATAAATACCGTGTTCACTGACATAGATCCCTGTCCAGTGTTACGTTCAATGAATTTTAATAAAATGATGAATTTGATAATGAATTTACGAAAAAGCTTTACAAAGCTTTATGCCTTGATTATTGCTAATGAAAAAGCAAACTTGTTCAAAACAACAAATGAAAATTTCGGAAACACAAGATACTGGTAAGACACTCGTTGTTATCGGTGGCACATATATACCGAGGCAAAAATACTTTTACAGAAATATTGAATTATGTATGCATGACAGAGTGTCCCTTTGACTCGTGAATGCCGGCGCCTTTGATCAAACAAAATGAATACATAAAAGATTTGAAAACGTGGAGCTTCAATGAAAATTCTCACAGGAAGTGTGTGACTACAAAGTACTAGACACAAAAGTGGATACAATTTTAAAATTGCGTGCATTCTGTTTTCACAGACATTTTCTTGCTTGCAGCTGGACGTGGTCATTTTGTATTTTTCACTGCACTTTCATTGCTGTTACTGTGTTACTTTCATTGCTTCTCTGGTTTCTTACTTCAAATTCTAAGTCTTTTGGAGGCTTTTTTCTTACGCTTTTGAATTACCTTCTCTCTCTGAATTCACCCGAAATTGGGCAAAGCAAGTATCGAACAACGCTGCTTTATTTTGCAGTCAAAAATAATCTTCATTTCCGCTAACCGTAGTTGCTAACCGTATCAAAAATAACCTTTATTTCCCGTTGACCGAAGTCCAAAATATCCATTTCCTGCTGACCGTAGTGAAAATAGCCTTTATTTCTCCTCCAGCCGTAATAACAAATATCCTTTATTTCCCTTCGACCGTAGTCAAAAATAGTGTTTATTTCCCGCAAACGGTATTCAAAAATAACTTTCATTTCTCACTGACCGTAATCAAAAATAACCTTTATTTTCTGCTGATTGTAGTTAAAAATAACCATTTGGGCAGCGGGAAATGAAATCAGATCTAAACTACTAGTCTATATATCCGCTGAGAATTATAATTGGCAAAGAAATTTGAAACTGTGAACACAAACCCTTATTTTTAAAAATATCGGATGCGTCACGTTTTTTTATTGGTTCTTATTGTTTCCGACCTGTTAAATTCCACTCTAAAAACGGCTATGTTCAACATGCGCTAGTTTTCCTGCTATTATAAGCATTCATTGTAGCTGTTCATAGTGAAATTATTTTCATGTTTTCAAATCTCATCGTGGCTACATGTTTTTTTTTCATTTACGTATGCTTCGCGCTGACTAGTGAAAGCTTCACGCTGTGCACTTTGATGGGCTGTCAATTCCAGTTTTTAAGGGGTTTTCTCCATCTGAAGATTGGGGTAGCAACCGAGTGCAGGAGACTGATAATGTAAGCCAAAATGTATGTACTCGTACTTTCAGAACCCAGCGATCCTTCTTTTGACACCACAAAGTCATCAGTTTCTCAGCAGTTCAGCCAACCTGCGCTGAATGACCTTGCACTTGATTTGGGTCTTTCAAAAAATGCGACTGAAGTGTTGGCTCCCAGGTGGCAAGAAAAAAAGGACTGATGAACGGTAAAACAAAAGTTTAATTCTTCTTGAATCGAACGGCCTCCTGTCTGTGTCGTGAGCAGGTTTTCAGCATCCAGAAACGAGAGACGTGTTCCCCGATGAACTTTTCTTACCGTGTGCCGTGAATATGATGTTGAAAGGTTATTAGTGATTAATAGTTTGTAATGTCTCACTGTGAAATCTTTATGTGACATTTCTTATTGTTTATTTTCAGAGTTCTGAACATGTAGAATATTTGTTGTTTCCAAAATACTATCGTAATTTAAGAGTGGCGTAAAGATGAAATTCATAATCATTTAGAATGAAGAAACACAAAATTTGAAAGAACATTTCAAAAGTATATTTAAAATGGAGTATTTTATATGAAGGTTTGTTGTACATTAATGGGTTTCCATCTCGTGAGTTGCTACGTCGACTTCTATTATTGTTATTTAAATCTGTGCCTACCTATAGATATGCAAAAATTGAAGAATATTCTGGATTTTTTATGTTATTGCTACCAAACTTTTTCATTCCATATAACAATTAGGCATGAAAATAAACCTCATCAACGGCTTCATGAAGTTTCACCAGCACAAAACTTCTATTTCGAATTTCTTACGTCATGGCACCGCAACTTTGAGCTCAGTAGTGCTGACAACACGTTGCTAAAGGAAAGCGTGCCACGTAACTGTGAACTCAGTCCTGTGTGAACTGTACTTCATGTATGTGCATTTTACTCAACTTGTTATTTCAGTAATGGTTCGTGCGATGAATCGTTTGTGTCTATGAAAATAACTATATTCAGCCTCGTTTTTCAGGTCAGTAGAAGCACCAAAAACTTTACCGCTTAGAAAGTGAACGCTCGTCCTAATGCTTAAAAGAAATATCCGTATTACGATACTGATAAATTTTCTAAACTGAGAATTTTACCTTCTCTCTTCTCAACATGAATGAAAAACTGACTCGAATTATGGATCTTCCTGTCTAAGAAAGTCGATCGAGCCATTTCTCGCAGCATTGTCCTGCAGTGAAGCTTCAGATGGGCCGTTTTGTCTGAATTGATGGTGATTCCAGTTTCGTTTGGAGACAATCTACTCCCGCCACTTGAAATATTACTATGGTTCTAGAGTCTTTGATCTGGCCCTTTTTTCTGGGTCTTTGATCAGATTTCATTAAAAGCTGTGCTCTTGAAAGCAACCCGCACTTTTTTGAAAAAACAGTTTTTATCTACCCAGTTTTTATACACGTGAAAAATCTTCAATTGTGTCGTTTCACAAACGCTAGCTTATTGTTTTATACGAAAACTTGATGCTTTTGTAGTATTACACTAGGACTACCAATTTTTTACCTTTTTCACTGCCTCGTCTGAAGAGAATATCTGAAGACTTGGCAATGCTGATGCTTTTCAGCGGCAGCCCTGATAGCAGAGACCAATTATAATGCTCTCACTAGCTGCAGTGTGTGCTTCATTACTCTGCTCTCACTACCTGCAGTGTGTGCTTCATTACTATACTCTCACTACCTGCAGTGTGTGCTTCATTACTCTGCTCTAACTCCCTGCAGTGTGTGCTTCATTACTCTGCTCTCACTACCTGCAGTGCGTGCTTCATTACTCTGCTCTAACTCCCTGCAGTGCGTGCTTCATTACTCTGCTCTAACTCACTGCAGTGTGTGCTTCATTACTCTGCTCTAACTCCCTGCAGTGTGTGCTTCATTACTCTGCTCTAACTCCCTGCTGTGTGTGCTGTAAACGCCGTAAGAGATTAACATCATGGTTCACAACAACAAAATGAAAATTTAAGGAGTTCCATCGAGAAAAATTTTCATGTGTCTTGAACTATCGTAATATTCCCTGAATAATATATATAAATGCCTACGCTGTTGTTTCGAAGCTTGCTATTTCAAATATGTGTTTCATTTGAAAACATGGATAAGCAATAGTTAATTAACTGGGCGAGGTAAAATTCAGCATGACATTACAGTAGCAGCAAGAAACGGATAACTCGGGCGAGAGTTCCAAACTCATACAGCAAGTGTAATCACACTAACCAAATTATGTGAGATTATCAAGTTTAATTCAACAAATAATAAGATGTTGTACGATCACTGATATTACTTTATCGAATTATCAGCTACTTCGATCTATGGATTACTGTATACTACTAATTTTAATGTGAGCAGGATTTCCACTTGAACGAGCAGTTCTTTACAGCAAATATTTTTTCGTGAATAGTTCTACATAATTTATGCCCTTATTAGGCTGTGACCACTCTAAAGTAATGTTTCATATAAATGTTCAGTCTACAATGGGGCTGTTTTGTTGTCAAATAAGAAAGTCACATGAAAGTTGCTGTCGAGGATCAACCTTAAGTTTTATTGGCAAACTCACGTTACTTAGGTGCCAGTTCACTTGTTAAATTTGAATGTGTTCGAAATTTTCCGGTTTCTGTACATGTGGGCTTCGCACAGAGGTCATTAAAAATACGTTAAAAATGCGTACGTTGCAAAAATAATTCTTGATAACTTGAGCAGCTAAATATGTTTTTTTGAATGTGTTCTTTGGAAAGCAAATTCTTGTGCAACCACAGGACCAGTTTTCATCGCCAACCCAATCCGAATTTTTTCGTCGGTTTACCGGAGATAATTATCCATTTGCGGTAATAATCATCGTTTATAGTAGGAACTTCCGACGATAGAAATAGTACCGGTTATTACCGGTAATTATAGGTATTTCCAGACGATGAAATGTTCGCCGACGATATTGACCGGTCTTTACAGTATTATTCCTACCGTCATTCCAAGCATAGTTAAAAGACGATAAAAATACAGTCTTTTTCAGATAATAATTACCGGTTTATCGTAAGATATCATCGGTTTATCGTAAGAAAAGGCGATAATTACCGGTTAATGCTGACGAAAATTAGCGCCGGTCAGACGATAAAATTGGATTGGGCAAGAGGAAGAAAAGTTTAGGTCCTGGATAACACGTGACGATCTCAAGAATAACATTGTGGATCAGATTGGTAATATCGATGGGAAAGCGAAGGGGGAGGGGGGCTTTGAGGGGATCATCCTTAGCATACCTTGGAGACTTGCATGATCCCGCCCGATATGCATTGCACCTGAGTTCTATTGGGGCAGAGAACTCATGGACCCATTTGTTGCGAGCGCACCTCGGAGAATGAACTCTTCTCAGAAATAATTCTTGCTGGCTCATAATAAATCAGGGAACTTGTCACGCTCGTTCCAGTGCAGACATGTGCTATGGGCTTTGTTACTTTATTAAACGTAGTGTCCGCATGACCACTCGAAGTTTTTGTACCGGAAGTAACAGCGCATTTTCCCCCAATATGTCTAACTTATGAGATGGATGAGCACCTTAAGAGGCATCGTGCCTTTGTAACCATTGCGTCAGTAGTCGATTCATCTGCGCCAAAGCTGATTTATGTTGTATTAGGCATTCATTTATTGACGTGCATCGATGCCGCGTGTGTCTGGATCATGTCCAACAAAAGTGACCGATTTAGGGGACCAGAATAATTCTAGTAGAACGTATTAATGTTCATAAGTGCGTCTATATATGATAGAAAATCTGTGTGAAAAAAATGTACGTACAAATTTCAATAAATAATATCAATGCCTGTATATGTGCAAATAAAATGATGTAAAATTCCTCATTAGTAAAGAGGAATTGGCGCCATGCTTTATGCTCTGTTTGCTTATTGTTGTGTAGTTTTGTGACAAATTATATGATAATTATGTGCGATTTGTCTAAATTATACAATCTTGCATGAAATATTTCAAGCGGTGATCGCCTTCCAGGCTTTACACTACAGTCTCAGTTATGCTAACAAGACATTCTTGGCTCACGTATCAGAAATCACATCTGTATTTGAAAGCCTTGCTAATTTATTCAGTATCTTGGTGATACGCTCACTAAACGAAAATAGGAATTTACGGTTCAATGGCCATAACTGCAGTTGTCAAGGAAAGATTGATTTAAATTATTTCTCACCAATATCTTGTACCGATTCGTTACTAGAACATCATTTTTTACCTTCGGGAACTGACCTGCCGGCGTCTCGATCGGTACCTGCTGTTGTACCTATACCAATATTAGCTGAATACATCATTCTTTCATACGATCGAAGCCCATATAAGCTCGTGTATAATTTAAGACTCCATCCAGTATTTTATTACGCAGGGAAGATACAGTGTGCTCTTTATTAACGTTCTCTTAGAAGATTTCTGGAAATTAAAGACCAGTTAGTTGGACAGCATTTCCTATCTCTTGTAGTGTGGAAACCCCTAAAATTTGCCCGTACTAAAACACCAATTGATGAAATTATTCTCAATAAAAAGAGTAAGTATAGTTCAGCTCAAGAAGGAATTAGTTCATTTCAAACAATTCTGCTATTGGAAATTGTGCATCAGAATAATGACCCGAATCTAGACGTTTCCACATGCGGGCCGCTACTCCGAAGACCGTGGACGCCATTAACAATTTTCTGAGTAGTTCTGATTCCTGAATAGCAATAGTTGGAGCAATAGTTGATAGAAAAGACGAAATGTTATCACTGACACTTTTCAGTTACTAGATGAAACGCCTTGAGTTTATATGTAAATTGAAACTGTTACGACAGTGTAAGCTGCTAAATTTACTTGCCATGTACAGGTGCTGTTTCATTGCTTCTTTTACACAGACTTGAGAATGTTGAGCGAGAATTTCAAGTATTTCTTAAGTCTACAATGCATTAGCTAGAGTTTGAATAACAAATTTGATGAATGACAACGTAGTATCTACTCATATAATTTTAAGTAGTTTTCAAATTAGACAATCCAGAATGACCGTGCCGGGTGATACTCGAGTTTTCAATTTTAATGGAAGTAAATGGCCTTCTGAGTTGAGTGTATTAGAGCTTTCAGGAATGCAAATAATCGTTGGTTGTATTCAGGCTCTTGTGAATAGAACTACGAGTGCTACTGAAATGAAGATGATGCCTGGACACGTGAGTCTATACTACTCTTTCAGTTTTTTAGAATACTTGTGAGCGTGGATCGACACGAATCTTCCGTTTGAAGAACATGGTTGATTCGGATTGAGTACGTTTCATGTTGTTGTTACCTGTGATATTGAGTTGCCCTATGCTGCCTCTTCGAATAACGTTTACCTGAGGAGTAAAAATTGAGAGTTGAGCTCATTTTTTAGCAATTCATTTCCACGAATGTTTGCTCAATAGTGCGGTGTTTGGCCTCCTTAATTATTACCAGTACCTTCACAAACATGGGTTTAACTGTCCAAGTTTGCGGCATCTCTCACTTTTTTGTGTAATCTAAAACCTTCTGTTTTTGCGCCATCTGTGGCCACAAATTTGTTTCATCTGCTGCGGCTGTGCGCAGCCTGCCCGACAGGCCAAAGAAATCCCTGGAACTGGAAGTCTCTCCATTGGGTTGTGTCATCGTACAATGGGTAGTTTTCTAAGTACCATTGTTATTGTACTGAGGGCTTTTTCACCATTTGTATATACAGGATATCCCGCAAAAATATACCCGATTTTTGTATACATCATATTTTCAGTTGAAATTAAGATATTTTAAAACTTTACAATCACATTGTAGTAAATTTTGTTTTTTATTCAAATAAATCTTTGTATGGATATCTACTGAACTATGTGTGCACAGTAAGAAGTTGAATGAACTGGAGTAGATTATGACTTGTGCTAAAAAATTATTGTAACAACATTATTGATTTTTTTTCTTTTCCAGTTTCCCGAACAACTTTAATAAATAAGAAAATTAACAATAATATTTAAAATAAACTTCAATAACTAAAGTACAAATCAAGCTTTAGTATCGTTCAACATGACCACCGTTCCTGTCGAGACAAGTATTAGCTCCAGTCATCATAGCACGAACTGTTTTCTGGATCATTGCTTGATCGTTCTTCAATCTCTCAAATACATCCTCTACCCGTTCTTGTAGTATTTCCAATGTTGGAGGTGGCGCTTTAAAACGAGATTCTTAACATCCCCGAAGGAAAAAATTGCTTGGGGTTGGGTCTTTGGTGGTCACCAAGAAGCCCAGACCTAACCCCATGCGATTTTTTCCTTTTGGAATATTCTAAGAATCTCGTATTTAAAACGCCTCCTCCGACATTGGAAATACTACGAGAACGGGTAGAGGATGTATTTGAGAGATTGAAGAACGATCAAGCAATGATCCAGAAAACAGTTGGTGCTATAATAAATCAAGCTAATACTTGTCTCGAGAGGAATGGTGGTTATATTGAAGGATACTCAAGGTTGATTTGTACTTTATATATCAAAATTTATTTTGAATACTATTATTATTTTTACGATTCATTAAAGTAGTTCGGAAAACTGGAAATGAAGAAAAAATATCAGTAATGTTATTCTAATAATTCCTAGGCACAAGTCATAATCTTCCCCTGTTCATTGAACTTTTTACTGTGCACGCATAATTCAGTAGACATTCACAAACAACTATATGAGAAACCAAATTTACTATAATATGAATAAAAGTCATAAATAATGTGAAATAAAGTATCTTAATTTTAACTGGAAATATGATAAATACCAAATTCGGGTACAATTTTGCGGGGCACCCTGTACAATTATGTACTACGTATGTATTATACGAAAGTGCTGCTGTAAGCTCAATTTGCTGTATCTTTGCGTACATTAGTAAGCTGTGTGAAGTTTCATGCACTGGTATTCGTCGTGCATTGGTGTTCTTTGAGTCAATGTTTGAATTTTTGCATTAGTTTATCCACTGGATTTTTGTGCTATGGTTTCCACTTTGTTTGTAATTCATTTTCTTACTTTTTTACTACTGTCGAGTGTGTGCTCAGTTGCAATTTCTGGAAATGATTTATACGTGTAGCACTACTGCAGTTCTTGCATGTTTCGAGCTCAATGAAGTGTACAGTAGCCGTATGTTATTAGAAACACAGTCTCTCCTGATAGTTAGTGACGGTACAACTTGCATGCAAACAGATTCAGCACGCTGTTTTGGTCCAATTAGTTGTAGTAAACTCTGGCTAATCTTTTAGCCGTAAAAGACTAGACACATGAATGACTAAATGACTGGTTAAGTGACTGATTAAATAACTAATTAAATGACATTAAATGACTAATTAAATGACCGATTAACTGACTAATCAAATGAATTATTTAATGACTGAGAGTAAAAATGAGTGAATTTATGCCTGAGAGTAAAAATGAGAGAATTTATGCCTGACTTTTTTATCCGTAAGGCGCCGTCACCCACTTGGTAATGGGTGGATAAAAATACGAGTCATTTGCTTATATTTGTTTTAGTGGTTTTCCCTTTTACTTTTTTATTTTATTTCTACCTTTGTTAATTATTGTGTGCCCTGTTATTGACTGTGCGTGATTGGCTATATATTAATCACTAGATACAGGGTGACCCATAAGTAAAGTACCCTTTTAAAATTATTGTAGCTATAAAACAAAAAATGGTAGAGATTTGGTTAATTCAGAATGAAGGAAGAAATTTCAAGATTTAATATAAATTAATAAATGAAACAATAAAATACGTTCAACTATGGAATACAATATGTTTTAAATGATCTTCATTATTAGTCAAACAATGGCGTGCTCTTTCAACGGTGCTGTTCATTACTTTCCTTAATGTCTCTGATGAAACGTTATTGATCTCTTGAATGATGTTTAGTTTCAATTGCTGTAAATTATCAGGCATTTCAAAGTAAACATTTTCCTTTAAGTATCCTCAGAGAAAGAAATCACGAGCACTTAGATTTGGAGATCAAGGCGGCCACAGTATATCACCAAAACGAGAAATTATTCTGTTTGGAAAATTGTTTTTAACATTTGCATGGTTTCTTTCGTGGTGTGCGCTGTAGCTCCATCTTGTATAAAGGTAATATCTGTATTATTATCCTCAATTTCAGGTATCAAATATTCTTGAATCATCTGTCTATACAGGTTTCCATTAACACAAATTGCATCACCATTAGCATCTTCAAGAAAATATGGTCCAATGGTCCTCGAACACGTGATGCCACACCATACTGTTACATTAGCTGAATGAAGTGGATGTTCATGAATTCCTTTTGGATTTTCTGAAGCCCAGAATCTGCAATTTTGCTTATTAACAAAATCATTGAGGTGAAAATGTGCCTCATCAGTCATTATTAAATTCTTTACAAAATTTTCATCTTCTGCCAGCTGCAGAAATCTATTCGCAACATCTAATCGCTTTTAGTAGTCCGTAGGATGGATTTCTTGAGTTAATTGAATATTTTATGGATGATACTTTAGATCTTTTACCAAAATACCTTTCAGTGAGGTACGTGACATTCTCAGTTGAATTGAACGTCTCCCAGTTGACGTTTTAGACCGATCAGTAACACTCGTTGTAACAAGCTAAATTCAAGCACTAGTTCGTATGGTCCGTAGCCTGCCACGACGTTGTCTGTCTGCTGTTGTCCCAGTTTCTCTAAATTTCAATACGTTTTTTATGCACTTCTTCGAAGGACTCCTTTCAATACCATCAATATTCCCGTAATTCTTCTGAACTGCAGTAACCGAACAATTACATCGGAAGTAAAGTTCCATTATTTTTGCTCATTGTTTCATTGCATAGCGATTCATTTTGGGAGGTAGATTTTGTGAATTTTTTGGACTATATATTGTGATTGTCAGTAGACTTGATACGCTGGTAGAAAACTGTGAAATCTCCTCATTCATTTTGAATTAACCAAATCTCTTTACTATTTGTAGTTTTATAGTTATAATAGTCTTAAAAAGGTACTTTACTTGTCGACCACCCTGTATATCTAAAAAGATGTGCGTGTTGAACATTTGAGTGAAGATGTGAGCATCTTAAATCTGTCTAAACCTGAACCTTATTGTGACTTTCCTGCCGTATAGTAAAGTATACTCACATTAAAAGCAGGAAGAATAGGTGTTTGCAGTCATAAAATAAAATAATTACTTCAGTATAAAATTATACTCAGTAAAAGCTTTTTGTTAACAATGTCCGAGCTAGAACGAGACAGAAAAGACACATCGTCGGCCCTGTAGGTGTTTGCTTGGACTTCTAATTGGCTTTCGTGAAGTCCTCAGCAAACCCAAAGCCCACCTCCTCTGAGCTAATAATTCCAGAACAGCTTAATTTTACATCATTTTTTTCAGTCGTCAGACGCAGGGCTTTCGTTTCATTTTGCTTTGTAGCCTCGATTTACTGGCGGAATAAAATTATAAATGCATGATGTATCACCGATACTAACTTTTTTATTTGTTAATCAAAAAACCGACTGCTAAGACGACAAAATGTTACAGAAATAAAAGCTATATTTCATTCGAGTAAACAAATGATACAATTTATATTTTATGAGCTTTCTAAACGTTTGTATTTATTAGAGTGTAACTGTTAATTGGTATAGTACGCTCATTAACTCGAACAACAAACATAGAGGGCTAATGGAAATTTTCTTTTTAGCAGAGTCGGAGACCTGAAAGTGGTCGAGGGACATTTAGGAGTCTTACACACTAGTATACTGAACTTGAACACGTAGAGTTCGGAAGAGTGGTTGGGAGGAGGCGGGGTGGGTAGGGTGATTGTGCTTATTTGTTCAAGTTTCTTAGGGTATAGGCGCTTCTCGTTGGGAACCATAACTACTAACCGCAGAATCAGCTACACTTTTTGCTGGAAGCTGTTGCAAGTTAGGCCTTCGCTTTCCTCGCTGTAGTGTTGAAGATCAAGTAGGCTTTATTTTTGTTTGTTTACTAAATTAAATTTTGTTAAGAGGGCATTGTTTGCATAGGCAATATTTTGAAGTGTTACAATATTCGCTGTAGCAACGAACAACGTCATTCTTTGACTTACGGAGATGAACCTTTCAACTCACGCATCTTATTTGAATGTCATGTCTGAACTAAGTCCAATTGCTTGCAGTGAATTGCAATGCAGATGAAGTGTAGTCCGTTGTAGAATGTTTCATGCATCCAACTCCTCTCCACTGTAATACAGCTCATGTTGGCTCCTGTGCAGCTGTGTTTGAACGCATCTTTTAGCGTGGCAAATTACGGTTTGGATTGCTTTTGTTTTAACTGAATGCGATAATCAAATCCACTTATAATTTTGTCTCAGTTTAAAAATTTTCACGCTCATCCCGGGTCTTTTATTCACTAATTTAAACTTACATAACCAGGTGATGCTGGATTTCCTCGATTTATAAAAAAAGAAGGGCTCATTTATTTTCTGTTTTGGTCACATGTGTTGTGTGATACTTAAGAGTTGGGTGATGTTTTATAGTTCTGATACGTCGAGCTCTTCAGATAGCACTATAAACAAAGAACATTTTCAGTAGCGAACGTTTCAGAGTATAAAAGTTTTATTTCCAGTGCTGATATAAAAGGAATTTACCGAACAGATGTATACCAAAAATAAAAACGGAGAAACATATATTTGAATCCTTGGATCTAGTTTTCTTGCAATCCTGAACACATTATAATGCACACCTACACTCAAAACTGTGAGAAGGTTGGAGTACTAAGTTTGATAGCACTATGGTCTTCGTTTAGTTTTGCTGATTTTGGTGGATGAAAGTACGAATGGCTCTTAAATTAGGGGGTCTTATCCAATATTTTCCCTACAAAGAGTTGGAAAATTAACGGTTTAATGAATAGTTGGAGTTTTTGAAATTCATATTTTTTTGCTCACTGAGAGAACAGGCGAATGTGCCACCAGTTATGTGTGCTATTGCTGAGTGTTGACTGAGTCTGATGAGCTGCTGGAGTTCAGTGCTACCAACATGAGACTGAGACACTACTGGAGTTCAGTGCTGCCAACATGAGACTGAGACACTGCTGGAGTTCAGTGCTACCAACATGAGACTGAGACACTGCTGGAGTTCAG
>VCRD01010316.1:0-10499 GCA_006783055.1 Trinorchestia longiramus | reverse complement strand
CTTGCTGTGCATCACTGCCACTATTCAGCCACAGTTACTGCAGCCCCCAGACTGGTCATTCTTACCTGGAAGCTGAACTGGCCAACTTTCATCTGGACGCTCTGAACTGGCTGGCAAGAATCAACGAAGTTGCAAGATATTTCTCGTGCCAATTTCATGGAAATACAAGCTGAGTTTTCCTGTTGACTTGTTCCTTATTACCTTGAGTAAGGTCACACGGGCAGTTAGATTAGGCTTGTTAAAGTTGGTTGCTTAAAATCCCCCAAGCACGACCAAACTTTACAGGACTGGCCTAACCATCATCTGGACGCTCTGGACTGGCTCAAGCATCCCAATAATTTCCAAGCATCCTAAGAATTTCCAAGCTATTTCTCGTGCCAATTTCATGGAATACAAGCTGAGTTCCTGTTGATGAGTTCCTTTATTCTCCTCGAGTAAGGTCACACGGGCAGTAATTGTAGGTTTTTGTAAAGAGTTGATAACTTTAAAATACACCAACCACCAACAAACTTTACACAACCAACATAAAACACAACAGGCTAAATCATCCCAAGAAGATTTCAAGCTATTTATCATGCCAACTTCTTAAATACCAAGCTGAGTACCTGTGATGAGTTATTTTATTCTCCTTGAGTAAGGTCACACGGGCAGTTAGATTAGGGTTGTTAAAGTTGGTTGCTTAAAATCCCCAAACAGCAACAACTTATCAGAGCCATCAAAAAATATTGGTAAATTTGAGCAAAGTTGTAATCGTGATTCTAATTCAAGGATAGATTTAAGATACTCTGTTTTTTTGCTTGAAAAGTTGTGACAGGGTAGTTTTAGTTTTTATAGTGAAGGTTTGTTTAATATTTTGTCACTGGTAGAGGAATTTGTTGCACATCGACTGTATTGCGATTGTCCATCCGACAGTTGCGTTCCATTGACTTCCTAACCAGTACTGTAGTTGCCTGTATGATTTTGCGGAGCAATGTTGTATGCTCTGATATATCAGTAAAATTTCCTAACAAACTGAAATATTTAGTCGATTCATGCCCTTCTATTCACTGTCTGTAATTGAATATGAATGAATTAGAAGTTAGCTTGTGTTTGATGGCTCATAGAGGTTACGCTTTATTGTAAGGCTCTAGTTGGTACACTTCAAATTTTACTTGCGTTTTTTTACGCTACTTTGAAGTAGAAAAGAGGAACGAATATTCATTTACCAGACTATAAGTGGTTAATTATAATCTGTGGAATTGTAGTTTATTGTATCGAGTGCATGTAAAAAAATCTGGTTAGAGCAAGTAGTACAGAAACATAGTTTGTCATAACAGGGTTATGCTTTTTAAATGTAAATAATTCATTATTTTGTATTAAGGAAGTGTGCAATAGAAGTTATGTTAATAGAAAATATGCATACTTACATGTAAGTTGGTTCATATTAAAAGTTTCAGTGTAAAAATGTGCATTAAAATAAATTCTGTGTGTGGTATTTAAGAATGTGTTCTACAAAAATAAGCAGTGTTTGGAATTGAAGAAAAAAATTTTCTCAGTGTAAAATTTTTGGCAAAAAAAAATTTTTCTCATATTAGACAAGCCATTCTATTATTATATATATTATTATATATTATATTATATTATTTTTGCACAAGCAAAAACTCTAGGGGGCAAAAACTCCTTGTTGTATGTGTGTGTAGTTTAATTCAGGAATCTAAGTGGCCCTGAGAGGCCCAGTGTCAAAATTAACAAGCCCATAAATTGTTACTAAATAATTTTTTTTAGATTGAAACTATGACTATTAGCATTTCATTCACAATCACACAAAAATATTAAATAAGTAGCTTAACACATTGCCTCCAATTGCCTGATTGGTGTAAAACTTCACTTTGTACGCATAGTCACTAGAAGGATCTGAAAAAATTACAGAATCTAACCTAAGTGGTACACATACGTACCACTTCGTAGTCAATGTGTTAAGTGACGGCTTCATAGGCCCACCTAGTCTCCGATGCTGGTTATTTTTATCGGTCATTCCAGGTTTAGAATAAAATTTAGGCCACAACAGAACCCCAGCTGTTGTTGGCCCAGAATTTAAAGAGAAATTTAAAGCATGATGGAGCTGGGCTTGTTTTAGCTTCTTAATTGTTACATGCAATGTAGGTAAATCTTAAAAGTTAAGTTATAGCAAATATTATTTTGTTACACAAAAGAGAATTTAATGTAAATACATCTCCTATTTCTCAATAGGATTATTTTAGAGATGTAAAATTGCTATCTATTGTGCCAGAATATTCCATGTTTGTGCTGTATAGTGAATTATTGATGAAGATTGACTATAATAAATGCAAAATGAAATTTAATTATACTGGATTTCATTTGTCAAAGTATTGAAGTGGCAAGGGATAAAAATGCAATGGTATAGTGTTAGCAAAGAGAGTTAAATTCAAATCTCTGCACATGTAAAAAATATACTATTGTGGGATGAAAGTTCTACAACTAATTGTTTCATTAATCAGCCATATAAATGTATCATATATTCCATTACACAACCATATAAATGTCTGATTTATTTCATTACATAACCATAGAAGTGTACCATTTCATTAGACAACTGTACAAAAGTACATATCATTTATTTTATTA
The DNA here is from genome assembly GCA_006783055.1 of Trinorchestia longiramus. Classification (NCBI taxonomy): domain Eukaryota; kingdom Metazoa; phylum Arthropoda; class Malacostraca; order Amphipoda; family Talitridae; genus Trinorchestia; species Trinorchestia longiramus. Next base: position 7,874 of record VCRD01010316.1, on the reverse strand, counting down.
TGCATTGATTGGTAATACAGGGTGTGAGACAACATAACTTCCCTTTTTCAAAGTGCATTGGTTTGAAAAAAAGAAGTTATGTTGCCTCACACTGTACATGAACATCACAATTGTATAGAAAAAGGCAAGCATTTCCAAAATCTGAACTTTCAGTGTTGAATATTTTCAATGAGCATTGTTTTGCTTCAGGTTAATGTAGTAATTTAATAATTTCCTAGGTATGTTTTGTCTGAATAACATGTCCTGATAATTGCAGTAAAATCTGAGTTATGAGAAATTAGTGTAATCAATTACTGTATAAAGGCATTATGTTCTAATGAGCCAAGCAATGCAAGTACAGTAAGCTAATGTGATGTACTGCTTGGAAAAATACACGACATAAAAACTGTAGTTGTTGGTAGAAAAAACAATCTTAATGTAACTAAATGTTGGCAAGCATTAACACAAGTTGTACTGGTGCACAGAAATAAGAAATGGTGTTTATTTTTTAATAAGCTTCTTGGTTCACTAACCTTGCAGTTTGGGTTGCTAACTATTGCAAGTTTTTTGCACTTTTCAGTACAGAACAGTGTTACATATGTAAATGATCAGGTAAAATGAGAAAAAATGAACAATAGATTTTCAGAATGCAAGTAAATCTGTAATTAGAGGTATTTATGATTTCATGCATAACGGAGGTCACAGTTTGAGCAGGTGCAAGTGAATTGCCTTGTATGTACGCTTCATATTGAATATCTGGCACAAAGTAAATTGCATGGTGAGACACTGATTGGGATATGTGGGATATGTATTCAATTATCATTTCATTTGAATATTAGAAAAATATTGACTGTTTGTTGCATTAAAAAGGATAAAAGCTTATTTAGGTCTGTTTCAAATGAACTTCAAGTTTCTCAGAATTGCTTGAATCCTTTTCTTGAATACACAAGACATATATCATATAAAAAGAAAGGATCTTAATTTCTTGTGTTTTTTGAAGCAAATGTATTAACACATTCACTACGTGTTGGTACATATATGTACCTCGAGGTGCATTGCTGATAGACGTGTTGGTACATATGTGTACCACTGCTCAAACTGATGCAATGGCGAACAAGTGCAACCGTCGCTCGGAAAAGACTGCTAAAATATCAACCGTAGTGAATGTGTTAAGTTAACACATTAGCTATGTGTTGCTACATATGTGTGCCACAAGCTATAGTATTTGAACTGCCAACTTGATCAACTGGAGGCAACGTATTAAAAAGTAACGTGCGTATATATATTTGGATTATTTGAAATCAGAAATTGGAATATCTAAAAGTTGATAAATATTTCTTACTCTGCATTGAAAGGAGGATGGAAGAAATGGAGTTTGCAATGCTGAAATAAGCCTGGTCATCTATAGTGATCATGTAGCCAGTATGTAAAACATGCCAAGCTAAGCATGAAACCTTTGCTATCATCTTCCACATGCTGTCCTGCATCTTGTTGAAACTTGGCTAGCAGCATAAGAAAGGATTACTTGACTCATTCCTGTAGCCATTTTTTATCCATCTCTTGTATTGCATTAGAAAATTCTGAGCTGCATAAAAAATGTCTTGTGGGAAAAATAAGAGGAGAAATTTCTCTTGTGTAGAACTGCAATAGTGAAATTTTTCTTATTTTTGGTACATGACTGTTAGAATTTATTTTCATTGTGAAGTAACTCAGTTGTGTTGTGCTTTGAAACAAATGAGATTTCTTTTTAATGGCCAGGAATGAAACAAGATGTATACTGTGTGTTGTATGTTTTGGTTTTGTTTTTAATAAATATTTTGCCTAAGATGTCTTCTCTCTTTGTTGAAATATTTTTAAGGAAGCCGTCTTGGTAAAATTTTCCATACTTCCATGAAATAAATGTTAACCTTTATTTGCCTAGGCATAAGAGTGTAGGCATGCTGTTGGCTGCTGTAGGAACACGTGTGGAGACTTGGATGATGCAGTGCATTGTTAAGGCAGCACACAAGTGAGGGATGGACTGCCAGCCTCACAGCAGCAAGTCCTCGAAGCCACACTACAAAGGTGAGTGCAGTAAGGCAGCTGGCTCAGGATCTCTTTATCTTATCTCAGCCTACTGGAACATTAATGAACATTTTCAGTGCTCTGTGCTGTGGAATGAATATAGACCCTTGAATGTATTAAAGTTGATAGCTGGTTTTGTTCTGGGCAAGGTTAGTAATTCTTTTAAGTAGTCATGACACTATGATGAATTCCTGGACTGAAATGTTCCTTCCAGCTGTGGTGGTTTTTAGTTATTTTAAACACTGATCTGCAAATGTATGCACTTGTGTGTGCATTTCTTTGCTCTTTGGTATGAACAAGCTATAAAGTACAGTTTACTCTTGAGGAGTGAACAAATTGTCACAAAAAATGGAGAACAAATTTTTTCTTGGATTGCAACCACTCCTCTGACTCAAAGTACTGTATGCATATACAGACTCATATTCAGTGTAAACATTGTTTAGTAGATTACTGTGCATTTTATGCTTGTTTTGAATGCATTATTTTAACCTTCATCATGACTAAAAATGCAAGATTGCTTATTGCTGTAAAAGTAATGAAGGAAATTAAAAGTAAGTGTGACAGTGTTGTTTGTACCTCTAATCTGGCAAAATCAGTGCTATTTTGCAAAATCAACAATCTCCATAATTCTACAGAACAAAAAGACAATAATTGTGGCTGATGTTGCTGAGGAAGTGCCTACCAAAAAAGAAATGTCGAACATAATTGTGAGATCAATGAAGTAAGGTTCTAATATGATGTAATAAATGGGTAAATTGTTAGTCATGTTAAGTAATGAAGATAGTTTTAGCACACCAATGATTTTTAAAAAAGTTGGAAAATTAAAATGAGTAAAGAGTATTTTTGAACAATTGTGATGACAAAGTGGAATTGTGAATGTACTACAACATGGTGAGGCTGCCAGCACATGCAATAATGCTACAAAAACAGTCATGGAGGAATTTGCCAACTTCATGGCAAGCAAAAAGTCTGGCTCAACAATATACACAAAGATATGTTAAAGGTAGAAAAAATGTTTTACGTATCTGAGGCAAAAATTCATTGTTTTTCATGTATTTCAATCTGGAAAATAGATTACTAGTAGGATCTGTTTTTGTAGCAACCAGAGTAAAATTAATTTTTTATCCTGTGAGTTTTCTCCCAGGTGACAGAATGGTGACAATGGGATTTTTCAATGGTGACAGAATCCCATTTTTTTAAAGATATTTGGGCATAAAATTCCCCATGTCTTAGAGTAAAAGTTTTTTCTACCTTGAAAGTGTGATCCATGCATGTAGCCATTTAGAAACTACAAAAATTTCAGATGGAATATAAATGGTCTTACATAAGTTAGTCAGAAAAATGTATGCTAGTACATTGAGGAAGAAAAGTGATGCATGTCAAGGTGGAAGTACATGCATGATTGTACTGAATGAGATTAAGGAAGTGTCTCATTATACTGGCTTGCACAAATATGCTGGGAAAATGGAAAATTATCATTTGGTCAAACGATAGATCTAAGTATAGATTAGAAAATGCAAGTAGATCAGTAGTAGTAGATCTGAAATGGATAGAGTTGGCCTCATTTTATTAATTTCTATGAATTTCAGCACTAAATAAATATTTATCATTAGATGACATGAAGACATCTTTTCTTGAATCATTTCTTATGTCTTCATCTTTACTCTGTCTTGCATATATTTAGTCACTAAATTTAACCCATTAGCGGCCATCATACTATGTATAAAACATATGAAGTTCTTTACTTCAGTCTTATATTCTAAATGTTTCGTTCGAAAGTTGTGTAAAATTCCATAAAAAATGAGTAAAGATAACTGGTAAGTTACGCAATATTTCGTCCAGTCGAGAATGAGCTTTGCTGTTAAAGCATTAAGAGTTGATGATGGTATGGATGTGTGAGAATGTTTATTTGTGTCAGGTGGAAGGGAGGCAACCTACCATGAGGTTGGAGCAGTACGTCAGGATCCCCAGGGTGAAGAGTCTCACAGCAGCAGCTTGGCCAGCTCACCCAGCATCTCGTCTATGTCCAGAGAACAGCTCAGCAGTTCAGGTCTGAGTGTTCGGTCTGCTGCTCCCTATGCTGCCAGAGCTTCTCAGCCATCTGTAAACCTTCCTTCTACGAGTGTTGACCACTCAAACTATGTGTACTGTGTCTCAAACATGAATGACTTGCTTCAAAACTCTGCACCAGCTCCTACTGTCACGAGTGGCTCCAGTTCAACGAGTGGCAAGAGGAGTAGTGTTCACGAGGACCATTTATCTAGTCTGCTACCAAAGCACTTCTCTCAGATGTCCCAAAACAGTCAGCAGGCTGTGCTGGAGCAGCTCCTAGCCAGCACCCAGTCTGATGTGGCAGGTCAAGTTTAATTATAGTGACTTTAGTGCTTTAATTCTAGGTATTTTTACTATTTCATTTTTTGTGGCATGTTGTCATGATGATACAAAAAGTTACAGAAAGGTCATAACTGATAAATAAATTACAGCTTTCTCATTTGATAGTTTAGATTGCTACCATTACCTGCAAAGTAGTCCCATTCCAGCTAATATCAATATTGATGTTCATTAGTTTTTCAATTGTTTGTAATTGATGTTTATTAAAGTAGATGCTTAATACACATACTCTTGTTTTGAACATTGTTTACTACCTGCAGGAGGCTCTAGTAAAGCCCGTGAAGCTCCACTCTCCACCACGGGCATAGTGGTGTCTCTGCCCAGCCACAGCTCCTCCCTCAACATGCCTGACAGCCCTGGCCCGCCCAACAAAAACGAGTGAGACTTGCAGCATTACAGTGCAGATTTAGTTCTTTGGCTACTCAGAAGAGAATATGATCTACATTAAAGTTTGAGGACCTCCTGCTTGGCAGTCTTTTATGTTGCATTAGTATTAAAAATTGCAGACTCACATACAGTATTTCTAGTGGGTCTAAGGTAAGAGGCACAAGTAAGACTGAAACCCCTAAACCTCAAGGTATCTCTGCAGTTACATAAAATATAAAATTTAGCTTTATAAAATAATTTTTATGTCACGTAGTGCCATATTTTAGTCATTGATTCTGCATCAATAAACCCTGCCATAAATTTTTGATTGGTGAAGAGGTGTTTTTAACAAGAAATGGGGAAGATCTTCCATAATAAAAAGATGTCAGTACACAACAGAACTCTTGCTAGGTTGGCTGTGGAGGCGAGAATGTAAGGCGCATGGACTGCTACTCTAGCACTACTGTTGTAAATACTTGTAAAGTGTGGAGGTGAATTCCTATGTATTTTCTCAGTAGACCTTTAAACAAGACCGTGCCAGAGCGACTGACTGTGGAGTGGTACCAGGACTGAAGCTCTTTGTGGCAATAGAATAGAATGAGGCTATAGGAACGAACCTTCTGGCCCATTCTTGGGTCGGATAATCATTTCGATAATTATTCGGTTACCCAAGTCCCATGCCGTAATTCGAGCCGCGTCAACCATGGCGGCAGCGGGATTCGAACCTGTGTCTTCCCACTCGGAAGCGGATTCGCTCACCAGTCGACCAAGCTGGCGATAGTAGAATATATTAATGTTATAGTGATGGTCCATGCACCACAGGGGGGGGGGTATAAAGAGGACCCTAGGGAGGTACGGGGTATCTATTTTTCAACTGATGTGCGTAGAGTTTAATCCTGCAATAATCATGCGATTAAATGCGTTTATTCTTTGTATTGAGTGAGTGCGTTTGAGTGTATTTTTGAGAAGTCTTAATAGGATTTGGCTTATAGTCATTAATACCAATTAACCAGTATATTAATTAATTATGACTAATATATCAAACCTTTTCTGTTCAAATATCAACCATCACTATCAATGTACTGCTCCATCCTTACCAATACACTACCACATCACCACCAAAACACCACCTCATGCCCACCAATACACCACCTCATGCCCACCAACACACCACCTCATGCCCACCAACACACCACCTCATGCCCACCAACACACCACCTCTACAATGGCTTGCTTGACCTGGGCAGCAGCAGTGGCAGTGTGGGCAGCAGCAACAACACGATGGTGATACACGGCTCCTCCAGTCCTGACTCCCCCTGGTCCCAACACTGGGGGAGCTCCCTGCTGCACAACAGGTGATGCTCCCACTGTGTACTGTTAAGCTTTTGTTGATGACACTGTGTACTGTTAAGCTCTGTTAATGACACTGTGTACTGTTAAGCTCTGTTAATGACACTGTGTACTGTTAAGCTCTGTTAATGACACTGTGTACTGTTAAGCTCTGTTAATGACACTGTGTACTGTTAAGCTCTGTTAATGACACTGTGTACTGTTAAGCTCTGTTAATGACACTGTGTAGTGTTAAGCTTTTGTTGATGACACTGTACTGTTAAGCTTTATTAATGACACTGTGTACTGTTATGCTCTGTTAATGACACTGTGTACTGTTAAGCTCTGTTAATGACACTGTGTACTGTTAAGCTTTTGTTGATGAATCTGTGTAATGTTAAGCTTTTTTTAATGACACTGTGTACTGTTAAGCTTTTTTTAATGACACTGTACTGTTAAGCTTTTTTTAATGACACTGTGTACTGTTTAGCTTTTTTTAATGCCAATGTGTACTGTGCTATGTGCAGCCAATTATCATTTCTTCAATAGAGTTTATCCGTGATGGCTTCGCCACAACAGCGTAATGGTGTGGTGCTCACACTCGTCAGGTTGTTTAGTGTTGTGTGTCTGTTTTATGCATCGCTGGTGCCCTCAGTGGTGGCAGTGTTCAGTGTCCACCTGAGCTTAATTTTGGGAGGACTGATCACAATCCTCCTGCTTCTTTGTGGGAGTGAGAGGGCTTTAACAAACAAATACTTACTCTAATTTTAATTGTCCAGTGTGATGTCCTCAGGAATATGTCAAAAGTTAGTCATTCTCCTTTGAGAAATTTGTACTTACCTAATATTTTAAAGAAACTCTGCCAACATACAGACTCTCATTATAGTACGAGCTTATAACGATGCAAAACTCTATTATTTTTGCCTGGTGTCTTTTTCATTCAAGTATGGCATCTGTATTTGTTACCTATTCCGTGCTGCCTATATTTCATTACCAAGGCATAAAAAAGTAGTTTTTAAAGTGCTAGTTTTGATGGATGTACAATGTTAATCTTGTATGTAGTTAGCAAGCTCGTATAATTTCCAGCTTACAGTAGTGGCATTAACAAAATTTTCCTTCACCACATGGTGGAAACTCGTCTTCTCATGTGTGTTCTGACCCACCCAGCTCATAGACAGCACAACTTACTAACAGTTCAATGATACGAGGTGCGGCAACTTGACTTCCTTTTTGCAAAGAAGGATGTAATGTTGCCGCACCCTCTATGTATAGTGAGAGAGTTCTACATAATTTCCCACCGTTATAGGAGTGTCGTGTTCCATTGCAGTAAGTGTCAACTTGGTGAACTAAACTTTCTTGATGCCTTCAATGCTGGTGGTCATTTAGTGCTATGGTCTTACAACGGGTGTAATTTGCGTGCCAGGGTAAATAAAACATAGCATAACTTGTATGTTTGTATAATTAGTGAGTCATTCATGAACGATGTTACTGCTAATGCTGCTGTAGGACTACCCTGCTCTGAAACACACGTGAGTATTGTGTTGTTTGAGCACTTCGACGTCTTGTGTGGGCCACCTCACCCCATTGTTGTTACACGCCCCTTGTGTTGCGCTCACCCCATTGTTGTTACACGCCCCTTGTGTTGCTGCGCTCTCACCCCCGTGTTGCTACACTCCCCTTGTGTTGCTGCGCTCTCACCCCCGTGTTGCTGCGCTCTCACCCCATTGTTGTTACACGCCCCTTGT
>VCRD01010313.1:0-12679 GCA_006783055.1 Trinorchestia longiramus | reverse complement strand
GGGCTTGTGTGATGCGCTGGGGTGTGTGGGCTTGTGTGATGCGCTGGGGTGTGGCGCTGGAGTGTGTGGTCGTGTTGTGCTAGGGTGTTGTATAGAGGGGGTATGTGTGGGGATGTAGTGATGTATGGGTGACCTGTGATGCATGGAGTGAGTGGGTGTGTTGTGGAAGACTAAGGAGCTGTGGGATATAAACTAAAAGGTATTAGGGGTTTTGGAGTTAGTATTTAAATTATTAGCTTAGCTTTAAACGTGCTTAGAGACATTATTTTCTTTACTGTATTTGCGTTTATTGCAGTACTGTACACCACGTATTACTGTGCAAGATTCCTAGTGTAAGAGGATGAGGTAATTCTATGTAGGTATTCAGCTGACAATGGGACTAATATACGGCTATTTAAATTAATGGTTTTCATTTTTGGAAGAGGATCATTATACTCAAGTGTTCCCCTCCATTCCAATAAAAAATGGGAGTAGATCTCAATTTACTTCATAACGTGGGTAAAGAATCTCAACATTGCTGCATCTAGAAGTGCTCGCCATCGAATGAAGTTCAAAATCCTTGTTGTCAGAAGCTATTTACTAAAGCTACTCCAAATTTCGCAATTGGATCTGTATAGATCTAGTGTGAGCTTCTGCAAAACTTTTGCTTTGAAACTGAAGATAAATGCCTTGGAACTCGTGGTGGAAGCTTTGTAAACGAAAAAACTTCAAAGTTTAGCTCTGTTAGCTTCAAAGTTCTGCAAAACTTCCCAGAAGCTGTTGACACTAATTATGGACGCAATCATTTGCTTTTCAAATGAGGCCTTGAAATATTTTTTATTATTGAAGTGAAGCAGAAAAACGTGGAAAAATGATCGTGAATTTGCCGTGTGAATTGCCCCTATTGGACTTTGGTTTTGCTGGTTTTGCTGGAATATACTAAGAATAATTTGATATAATTGAAAGTATTTGCGGCATTTGAAAATATTTGTTTCCCTCTTTTGTAAAGATTTTCTTACTACGGAAATTGCTTTGCATGGAAAAAGCAGATTAAGAATGGGCGAGACTAGCAGCATTTAAATCGTGATTCTCTACAATAGAAAAACATTTTTATCTAGTTCTATTCTGTTGAAACAAATTTAGCCAAGCTTCATGCTTCAAATTTATCATTCAAATTGATTCATTTATTTAGGTGTAATCAAACGTACCTTTATTATATAAATTTTCAATTAATTAGCATAATTTTAACCTGCTAGCGCAGTGTTCGTCAGGGGGGGGAGGAACAGCGAACCTGCCTGTGCTGTTCAACATTTCTCATTAAGTAATTGGCATGCCAGGAATTTAATTTTAACTTGTCATCATTTCAGTACTGGGAAAGTAGTGAAGTATAGCGTATGAAGTCTACCGAATATCATGTAAAAACTGTTGGTTAAGTTGTTAATTGAACTTTTTCCATTGTCGATGAATTCATGTAATTTTTATTTTTCCAGCCATAGTTTATAGAGCAGAAGTATTTTACTGACAGGATTTAAGTATTTGTGTTATATTAACAATTGTGCTCGTGCTATCCTAACAATTGTGCTCGTGCTATCCTAAAAATAATTTGCTAGTGCTATCCTAACAATTATGAGTTTCAATTAACAATTATGAACTGAACTTCAAAATACCTAGAAGTTAGTTTGTAAGGTCACTTCTGTAAATACACATTGAACAGCAAGAATACTGTGCGATGTCAATCACGTGTGTAGAATAGCAACATAATACGTACACGTTTTCAAGGGAATCGAATTAATGACAGAAAAATATTATTAACAACATGACAACTTTGAAACCCTTGCCAAAACCTGTTGGACATGAAATGACAAGAAACACAAAGAATGTTCGTGAAGAATATTAATGGAACCGTTTAGGAAACTTTCAAATTTTAGATTTGGTCAGACTTTTTAGATTGTATCGATATTGATGTTTTGATATGAAGAACATTGTTGAAATAACGCAGAGCTTAAAATAGATTTACTATTAGACTTGTTCGGCAACATTCATGGACTTTTACAGTATCTGTTGTACACCAAGTAGATATAAATGACTCAGCAATAGAGCTGCTATTTACCTTTGCTACTATAACTATTGCTTGTGTTGTATATGAACGTCCCTTATTTGTTCGACTTAAGAACGAGGGTAAAAACTTCATTGCTTGAAATCTTGAACGTTCATTCGAAAATAAAATGGTTTTGGAGTGCGTGGGTGACGTATCATCGGGCCAGCGTAACTCAGCCATCACGGGCTTGCTGAGTTGCTTCAAGACAAACTTGTACAAATTTACACTATTGTTTGTATGAAATTTACATTCCACAGGAGTATGTAGGGTACGATAATTTGGTTATTGTGGTTATTACTAATGCTTGATGGAAGGAAGCAAATTGTTGTGGTTTGCGTGGGATTTTGGCTGCGGTCCTAAAAATGTCGAACGCTTTCTTTCATTCGCTGTTACTGGTGCTTCATATTGTTCATTATTCGGACTGTTGAATTTGCGTTTACTAAAATATCATTTGGTTTTCAGGTTGAATCTTCATTTGGAAATTCCACCTGCAAATTACTTAGGTGAACAGCGAACAGTGAACTTCCACGAGTTTTCTTCACTACAGTAATCATTTTGTTAGAAAAGGGCAGATGAAAAAGCGTACAAATCGCTTTTTTAATAGAAATGAGATGCAAACGAGCTGAATTATGTAAAAACTACATTCCATCTGACGCTAATTATATTTAAATTGGATAATTTAATTTTAAATTCGCATTGTTTTTATTTTTACGGATGTATTTCGTTTGACAAAGAAAAAATGTTATTGTGCTCTTAGTTTTGATAGCGTCTGAATAGCCTAATATTTTCTGGTCCATTTTTAGTTTCATTATGTTAGTAAGTGTGAATGTTAGCAAGGCTGCTTCAAAAATTCGGTAACTCTATTAAGCAGATTTCTTGATCTCAGCATTTAAATGGCGCTCGGTCAAATTTTGACTTCAACATAATTTCGCAAATTTGTCAGCGTTTTAGTTAAACTGACTTGCTCAAACTTGTTTGAATAGATTCATCCAACTTTCTCGTGTCTGTTTAAAAGATTCCTAATTAATGCTTTGTATTTTTGTGCGGCGCACGAGACAAATTACGGATGGTGAATCACAGCTGCTGTTGGGATGTGATACTGTTTCTAGAACACGAGTTATTTTAATACTAGTAGTATTGTCCGTGGACTTGTGTACACAGTAGGACGACGTTCTTTCCTTAATGATAATCATTCCTTTGAAGTCAATCCTTGTTCTCAGAAAAGCATTGAAATAACAGGACAAATCAGTCTGTGTTTGTAACAATAGTCGTATTACAGTCTTAGTTTCGATAACATGAACGCCTGTTGCGCTGTTGTCATGTTTCATCGCAGTTCTCTTCTGTTTTCTAGGCCTGATCTCCAGCGTACAGTGTTGCTGTGCTCAGATTTCCTTTCAATCTTATTCAAGGTCGGAGTACAAAGATTTAGAAGTGAAACTTCTGTGGGGCTTTTATTGTTATTATTATTAATGTTATTCATATTATAATTCCTACCATTACGTTCAACAGAATTGTACTTATTAATTATCAATATTGTTATTAATATAATTACGATTGAAGAGGTTTTAGCTCCGAAGATGCTCCAATGATATTAAATACGGGCTCTTACTATGTTTCCGTACATTTATAGTAATCACAAGAAAAAGAATACTCCCTAATAATATGTCAGCCAGCTAGCTCGACTACTGGGCATCACATGTATGATGTGCATTTATAATGTATTTGTCTATGGCAAACGTATACGCACAGTACATTCAAAATATGAGCTGCCTTTAGAAATTTTTTATTTATGCATGACTGATTAATTTTTGTGATGTATGAAGTCAGCGTGTGTTGTAGCGACAGAACACAACAGCTCTAAGTTTTGTACAGCTAAGTTAGTTGAATTTTTCTAATTAATTTTTGGGAAGAAGTCTACAGAGTTTTAGAGGATTCATTCTTTTTTTCACATAAAATAAATGGATTGTAACTTATTATATTTTTTTAATTCCAATTCAAGTTTTTCATATCTGGGACTCATTGCCTAGTGCGCACAAGCTGGTTTTATTAATAAAGTCAGGGGTGCAGCTGCATTAGTGTCCTGACAGTATGGCTGTGCAGTGCCACAGGGACGGTCCACTAGAGTCCCTGTAGTTGGTCCCAAGTAATGACGTCACGCACTCCCCTAATATTGGCAGGTTTTTCTTCGTTTTTGCAGGAGGCGCAAAATGCTGCGCTTATGAGATTCCCTGCGCCGAGCTTCTCGTGCAAAAATTGTGCTTCCGTTTTTCGAGAGCGCATCGTGGTAGCTTTTAGGTCTTGTGCTGTCAGAGCTCGGACTACTTCTTCTGTGCAGTGCTGGACCGGCGGTCATGAGCAGCTCAAATCACTTCATAAAATTGGGGTGTACAGTTGGTACCTACTGCGCATGGTCGACAGAGTACCATGTAAAAGTATGCAAGACAAAAAAGAAATAACAAATAAATAATTGTTAAAATCAGCCATCGGACTAAAATTTTTTAATATGGATAGTAGATGTCAGGATATGATTTGGTCTGACGATTTCAGACTGAAAATTTCAGTTTCACGGAAACGTTTCCGTCGCAGAACTCATCGTCAATGATGCACTGAGGAGAATATTTTCCGTCCGTCCGTACAGTAGCGTCGTTCGTAAAATAGTTCATCAATTGCTTCTTAAGTAATATAAGTTCTTTCGTAATTTTAATTTTAGGTTGTTTTTTACAACTAAGTGAATGAAAAATTTTGAGTGGTTTTTATTAGATTCCTATCAATTTAGTACTCGAAAATTGCTGAATTTGAAATTAAGTCGAGTTTCAAATTTTCGTCTCATTCGGAGGTCATCTTTTTCAAAATATATACACCTGAATTTTCTGTTATTCATCTTGTTTGTCCACTTATGAAAAAACGCATACATTTTGCTCTCTTACCCAGTTTCTATATTGCTATTTTCCACGCCAATTTACAGCTTAACCGATAACTCTTATTTTCTGCCTATTAGTTCTCAACATTTGACTTGTGTGTGTGCTGTGTGCAACCCAGTTAATGACTTCCTGCCTACCTCTCATAGTCTAAGAGGGTAGGCTATCCATTTCCCCATGGAAAATTAACGAATTTCGTTGTGTTGATACACACCTCTATGTAAAGGCATGTCGGTATTGTCCTTCAAACATGTGAGAACTTGATTGGAACCTGATTTTCTGTGGTTTAACATCCCTAAACATTACGTTCATTAAATAGGTATTAGTTCCTACTTTTGTTTTTATTCCTATAGTTCATTTGAGTAGCGAGCGAAAGAAGCGGTATGCCGACTCAGCGACTAACTTGCGTAGTGCAGAGTTCGATTCCATCGGGCTCATTGGATGCCTGATCCGTGCGAGCTTAATAGTAAAGTCAATAAGGTCTGGAGACAACTCCGTGGTTGTGAAAACCTAGGAGCGAGAGAATAGAAAAGTACGCGACGTACTACTGTTGCAAAACGAGCACTTTCCTGTACAAGGAAAATTGCTTGGATGTATTGTACACATTGCTCTCAGCTTTGCATTATACATTTACTAGTAGACCTACACGTAAAATTTCACGTGTTGTTTACTGAATTTTTTCATTTGATTTGCAAATAGACGTGGGCTCTGCGAATGAGTGTCCACATTGAAGGGTGTGTCTTTGGTATCTACAATATAATGCTTACAATACGATTAACCTATTACGATGCCCTACCGAATTTTCTCCTATCTAAATCCTTGAGAGCGGGAGAGAGAGACGGACCAAGCAAGCAAGCATGCAAGAAACTGTGTATTATTAAATAGTAAAATGGTTGTTTGTAATAGTACGTTATGATAGAGCATTCTCAAAAATATAAGAGGAGAAAACTGACGGGATGGATGACATCCCCTAAGTTACGTAGTTAGTGTGGATGTGTAGTGGGGCTAGAAGCGAGCTGGATCGTTTTTTGGTTTATTAGATTGAAGTTTCTCTTTTCCACAGCAAAGTAGTAATAGAGCTCGACGCGAAAAGAGCGAGGCAGACTCTAGCAATGATTACGTCCCATTCAGCTTCAATGGAAATTTTCCTTGCCGTGTGTGGAGCTGTGTTTTTGGGCAGATTCGTAAGCTCATGGTCGTAAGCATACAGTGCTTACTGTGCAAGCTTTCTGTGTTGTGTAAAATACGAAAGAAGGGAATAGTGGGAGCTTAGAAGCCTCTCCTAATGTGAGGTTTTTTCCCTAACTGTTCTGGGTGCGGCAACATAACTTTTTTCAAAGGTTGTTCGTTGAAAAAAAGGAAGTTATTTTGCTTCACCTTATCTATTCAAGTGCTGCTTACACTTTAAATTTAAAAAAAAATTATTTGCCTTTGGTGACATTTTTTGATCTCAGAAGTCAGGTGTAACACTGGACGTAACGTAATGTTAACTGGGTTGTTGTTTGTTGTCCGAATGTTGTTCTACGCGGAATATCTTCAACTTAATGCAATACACCCCTTTCACTCGCGTTATTTTTGTGCATTCTAGGTCAAATCGTAATCCCGTCCTTTCCAACTTTTTCTATTAAAAGATTCCACTAATAGTAGATTTCAGAAATCTTTGAATCATAAAGTAATCAAAACAACTTAACTTCCGATCCAATTGTGGCCGTTTGAGATTGTTTACTTGCAATTACGATTGCAATTCTGTTCGTATCAAGATTTCGATTAGGTCTTAGTGCCCACCTGGATTTAAAATAACTGTCAAACAAAGGTCTAAGGAACGAATTAAAGTGTGATTTTCAATATATGTAGGTATCCATGGATTTCCTCTTTATCTAGTACCACATACGAAGGAAGGAATGTAAGTGGATTAGATGGGAACTAAAGTATGCGTACTTGGACGACAATGCTCAGGTGATTAAGTGACAAGAACCTAGCAAACGAACAGACGTTCAACCATAACCATTTATTGGAAACTATTGACAAACATGAAGTTTGTTCTCCTACCGAATAAAGGACAGCATGGTCCTATTATTGCTCTATGCGCTGCATAAGAAGTGACTAATTTAATGTCTTGTAATGCAGAAAACTCGTCGTTTTTTATAGTTATTTGGGTGTTATAGTTATCTTGAACATTTATGCACGTCCTTAGTTTGATGTGGAGTCGTAATTTTTCTTCTTTACGTGTTTGTACGAAAAATCGCGGGAATTTATTTAATTGTTGGTACTGTCTCACACTTACCGTGCAAACCCACGCTGGTGGTGATAGGGGTTAGAGTTCTTCATTCCTAGTTAGCGTTCCTCATTCCTTATGAGCGTTAATAATTCTTGTTAGCATTCCTCATTCTTGTTAGCATTCCTCATTCTTGTTAGCGTTCCTCATTCTTGTTAGCGTTCCTCATTCTTGTTAGCGTTCCTCATTCTTGTTAGCGTTCCTCATTCTTGTTAGCGTTCCTCATTCTTGTTAGCATTCCTCATTCTTGTTAGCGTTCCTCATTCTTGTTAGCATTCCTCATTCTTGTTAGCATTCCTCATTCTTGTTAGCATTCCTCATTCTTCTTAGCATTCCTCATTCTTGTTAGCATTCCTCATTCTTGTTAGCATTCCTCATTCTTGTTAGCATTCCTCATTCTTGTTAGCATTCCTCATTCTTGTTAGCATTCCTCATTCTTGTTAGCATTCCTCATTCTTGTTAGCATTCCTCATTCTTGTTAGCATTCCTCATTCTTGTTAGCGTTCTTCATTCCTTGTTAGCGTTCTTCATTCCTTGTTAGCGTTCTTCATTCCTTGTTAGCGTTCTTCATTCCTTGTTAGCGTTCTTCATTCCTTGTTAGAGTTCCTCCTTTTTAATAATTTGCCTTTTTAGTATTCTTCATTCTTGTTAGCGTTTCTCATTCCTTGTTAGCATTCCTCATTCTTGTTAGCATAGCAAATTTTTGGCCAGCTGTAGCAGTAGTACTACATATATTCAGTCAATCAAATAAATAGCCATTTCTGTAACGTCCATAACGAAGAACAAAGCTTGTGCTTCATGTCACAGCCTAAAAATGTGAACTAGAATTCTTTATTCAGACTCTAAAGTTCATTAAGTGTTGTAAAGAACTCAATACTGACCTCAATTAAATAGGCTTTGATGTAGAATCTGACCTGATGTAACGCAAGCCATTTGTAAGGACTTGATCAAACACAGCCCAGCTTTGAAGATAACGTAGGCATAAATTTGCCGTGTCAGCTCGCTGAGGTCGCTGAGTGTATCTTGCTCGTAGCTTGCATGTTGTTTGTCATGGCTGACTCGCTGCACAGTCCCGCTTTGAACACAAAATTGGAGTTTCCATTGCTAGACCCTGATCGCGTGTTGACCGTCGGAATAAGTCAGCTGGCGATCTATGTTGATTTTAACGCTAACTGCTCCAGTTTTGAGTGAAAGCAAGCTTTGGACGTGACCACTTTTGAGTAGCTTTCGAGGTGAGTGACGTTGATGTTTTAGGTGCCTGTAAATTTTTCTCGTCTGAAAGCACTTAAATGGGTCTCATGTACAGCAATGTTCTAATAAAATATTGGCAATTAACTGGAATTTGCTTAAAAGAGCGCTACCAAATGAGAGGTGTTACCACCGGAATTATTGTAGAAAATATGATTGAATGCATTTTTACATTACTCAGAGGTTCTTTGCGTGTTTACTTTTTCCTAACTCTAATTAACAGTCAGTTACTCTAATCTTATTTCTAATAATTGACTTTTTTCTTCAGAACTTAGAAAACAGTATGACTGGAATTAGATGGAAATCATTATCCAATTCTCAAGATATTTTTCTTATGAAATCCTATTGCTTACTCTTCGGTATTGCTTTTGAGGTGTTACCCTATAAGCGACGTTGTGGAGTGTTTGAGATGTAGATAAGGTGCAAGGCAGGATGTTTAGCACCAGTGTATGGCACACGTTGGGACGATGATCTGCAGCGCCTATTGCTTAGGAGAACAGTTACTGTGCATGAGAAAACGGTGGCTGGAACGGGCAGGTGTGTAACATAGGGTTATTCTATTCCATTTCTAATTGATGTTTATTGCAACAATTTTGAAAGAGTCCGTTAAATCTCCTTCAGGGAAGCCATATGTAAATTACAATCGTCATTCTAAGTCTATAGTAAGTGCTTCTACTGATTCATTGTTTTTTGTGTAACGAGTCTCGACCTCTTACATCTGAGAGGCCGATCACTTAACCTTGTATATTTCTTACGCTCAAAGTGATTGAGGAGTACTTCTCTTGTTCGGTGCAGTGTGATAACCTAGTGAACAATTTAAAAAAAAGATTATTATGACAATAGAGTACGTAAATTATTTTCTATACACTCGTCCCTCCCCGTCCCAGCTCCTCCAATTTGTCGTGTCCCTCAAGTCCGGACTTTATAATCAGGAGTATGGATTTCACTGCGCCGAGAGCACCGCGTATTACTCAACATGTGTCATTGCCTACTTCCCTCTCTCTCGTTCACCCCGTAATAAGGGCTAATGAGGGCGGAGCCTCGCCAAACAAGGGGCTTCTCTGTCATAAAATACTAAAAGGAAACTCGCCTGAAACTGGACGAGTCTGGCAAAAAAAACTAACCGAAGCGAGTCCACTAGCTGCAGGAGGTGCTTTCTGCCAGTATTTTATGCCGGCTGTCTGTTGGTGCGTGGCCATCTCGATGATCTCCTGTATTTCCAGTGATAGTTTTCCTTCTATGTAAATAACATTCATTTTATATGAGCACGAGTAGTTTCTAGACGTATTCCACGAGATGATTCTTTTTTATTTGGATTTTTGTTCCCGACAGCTCTAGCGATCTGCGATATCGCGGAACGCAAACGATTCTCCTGGACAGTTTGTGCTCAGTCTCTCTCGTTTAGAACCGTTCAAAGTTGATGATCAGTCTGAAGATTTTCGTAGTTCAACTTTTTTGGACTCACACACAGCACTTTTAATGGCCGTATAACTCACTACGCACAGGACCTAATTTAGCGCCAAGCTGTGGCGCAATCACAAGATCATTTACTCTTGCTAACGAACACTCGAGATCAGGCAGACAAGCATGGGCCTGACGATGTGTCCCAGCAGCAAGATGGCCGTGGTCATAGCTTCCATCACTTGTTTTCTTTCGAAAATGCCCAAGTCAAAAGTATGAGGTGAGGTTCTCACTGTTCTCATTGTCTTTATGCAGTTACTACGTAATTCATTGTCTTGCTTATGATTTCCAAGGTTGATGCCAATCTTTCTTCGGTGAGGGAAATTGCCACATCTAAATTGAATCTGCTGGGATCGTCAGATTGTATTACTTTTCTTGGAATAGTCTTGATATTCCAAGGTGAAGTTCCCAGTAAGAAGCAGGTCCAATGAAGAAATGAAACTCGTCTTTGATTGAAGAATAGAGAACATGTAATCATAGGAGCTGTTACTTGTTTCACGGCGTCATTGTGATTGAGTGATGTTCATTTGTCGGGAATCTGTTGAAAAAATTCCTTCCTCATTGTGCGTACTTGTTTCTCTAAAAATATATACGTAAGTGAGAACTAATACATGTCTGAAATATTAGTGATACAGCACTCATTTTACCAGTCATACGTCCTCAGTTGTAGAATGGTATCCAGTTTTCATGTATGAACATTGAAACAGAGTTCTACGGCGATTCAAACAACAGTAACGTCTCTCTGTGACAGATGCTGATGTTCATATACTCGTCCAAGTCGTTACCTTGGTCAAAATGTGAAGATTATTAAAACTTTTATTTTAATTGAAACCCGCTTTATTTCCTCGCCACTGACACGTATAAATAGCCTTTTATTTATTGCATTCTATCGAAACATGTGAGGTTTGAGAATTCGAGTAGAATTTTGGCGGCTAACAAATCTCGAAACGGAATTTTTTTTACTTTAAATTGACAATTTGTGCGCACGTTCGAGTGTTGTAATCATAAGTACATATGTGGGGGTTATTGATCATTGAGAATATTAGGGATCATTCAAATTCTCTACTTTACTCTGTGAATGCAACATATATTCAACAATTGACATGTTAGAATTCGCTCATGAGTATTGCAATGCTAACATTTGGTCAATGAGCTTCGAGACATTTCAAGAACAGGTTCTACCCCGAAATTGTTTCTCGACCTTTACTTCCAGCGTGTGACAGCTTTAATTATTAATGGATCGATACAAAAATGATCTGCCGGAGCAAAAAGCAAAAATTGCGGGAATTGTAAATGTGAGTTTTATTTTCTCCGGACGTAGGAGTTTCAATGCAAAATAAAGGTTTCTAGTGCAAATTGAGGTCTTAGTTTTTCGGCAATCTCCCACTCTAAATTTTTTCCCAGAATGAGAATACGTGAACGTGCTCTAATGTTAAAATAAAGTGCACACCTATTCTGATATTTAAATTATTTTTGTATCAGCACCGATATATTAGCCCAAACTGATTTAAAAAATGCTCCAGTACCATCTGTTGACTAGACTCAATGGAGCACAGTCCTGAAAATGAAATGCTTGCGCGAGATTCTTATCCTTATTTTTTCATCGGTATATACTTTTTATCATATATATTGGTTTACACTTTTTATCAAATATATTGGTATACTCTTTTCTACAAAATATAAATTTCCTTCTTTTTTGGTAACGTCTCGCCACAAGGTAGGAGACCAGATGTACAATGCATATTCCAGAAGTGGCTCTACAATCGCTTTATAGAGTGGTAATGTTATGTTCTTTGACTTGTATTCAAAGTTATTTGCAATGAAACCAATTCTTTTTCTACTTATTTATCATACTTGAGATTTTCAGGGATAATGACACCAAGATTTCTTTGTTGCTGCACTGTTTCAATCAATATGTCGCTCATAGTGCAATATGGGTCAAATGCTGGTTATTAGCGCCCATATACATTGCTAAACATTTACCAGTATTGTAGCTCATTTGCGAAGTTTTAACCAATGTAGTGGACGGTCGAGGTCTGTTTGAATAGTTACTGTCTTCAAATATACGCTTTGTGACAAAGTTTTGTGTTGTCGGGGAATTTGTTGATTTTACTGATGATTTCTTGAGGGACTCCTGATATTATATGCGACAAATCACTGGCTTCAGTTCATCATCGTGCGACCAATGAACCAGTTTCGTATCCATCGCGAGTAGTTGCCATGCACTTCATGAGCTTCCACTTTAGACATCAGCTTTACATGGGTAACTTTATCGAAGCCTTTTAGGAAATCGAGGTACAGTATATGTCTGCGGTTTTGTACAGTCGTACATGCGGTTTACTTCTCTAAAAATGTCGATCAGGTTTGTGAGATAGCTACATTTTTCCAAAAATTCATGCTGGGTGTCCGTAATCATTGTCCGGGCTTAGAGGTTAGTTATGTGGACTTTGAGTAATCTTTTTATTGTTTTAATGATTACACATGTTGAGCTAATTGGGCGGTGGTTGTTAGGTGCTTGTTTGTTCCCCTTTATGAAAATCCTTCTATCGTCTTATGCCGTACTGCGCCAATCCTGTTACCATCATGTACTGTATCCCGCCAGTCCTGCTACCATCCTGTACTGTATCCTGCCAGTCCTGCTACCATCCTGTACTGTATCCCGCTAGTCCTGTTACCATTCTGTACTGTATCCCGCCAGTC
>VCRD01010312.1:0-10172 GCA_006783055.1 Trinorchestia longiramus | reverse complement strand
TACGAACCTTTTACAGTATCTCAAATAAGATTCTCGTTCATCATTAGGTCACTTTCTTTATTAGATAACAATCTTAATAAGAGAAACTATAAGTAGACAAACACTTCAACCGAGGATCAAAGTTGTTTTTAAAAAGACGGTCATTTTCATCAATGTTGATACGTGGAATACCTGGATGCTTTCTAAAGCGTAATATTAATAGTTGTCTGGTAACACGTTTCTTACGGCAATGTCAGTGTGGCTCCTTATTTTCATGACGATGATAAAGTTATCATCGTCATTAAGTGAAAATTTTATTACGCTAAATGAACTCGAAAATTGCAACTGAAACAAAATGACAATAAATTGAGAATAAAAATTCGACCATCTCATATATTATCGAAAAATCCGAAAATAGAGTTGTAGTACGTCGAAAGTTCTACTTTTTCACATATACTTCTTATTACAAATGCATTCATGTTTAAGCTGTACGATTACTCTATAGAAACCAATGATTTAAAAAAGAGGTGATGCAAAAGATCAAACTTGTAAAAACAAAAGTAAACGACTCCGCGATTTAAAATTAACTTTTTGCACATATGCATACCTGAACATATATGTTCAAGTAAATGCAAAAGTGACACTGAATGTGTACAAATGTATTTATAAAAATTTGAAAACAACTCCCTTTATTATCCAATTGCTGGTGGATGTAACAGGGCGATCGAAAAAACTACGCACTTTAAAATGTTTATAATTTACGCATTAGATATAATTTTCACTAGAAACTTTAAAAAAAGGAAAACGTTTAGCTTGATATTCTATTTTTTATGAGTTGGAACAATTTTAGGCGCTTTTTGAGCTACACAAAAATGTAATGACACAACACATAAGAAGGAAACAAAATTGTTTGTTTGGAAACAAAACAAACCCTCTAAGATTTTTTCCCAATGACACAGGTTTAAGAATACTGCTTTCATAAACCTCTATAGGTTTTGATGTAAAAATTTTAAAGCTTCAACTCAAGTTTTCCATTACTATACACTATTTTCTTACTCAATTGTTATATTAATGTTACATGTGGAGGTGAGGTATCACTTCCCAACCAATGTTACCAATTTATAGTTTTTCGGGCCGAACGACGTGTGGTCTCGCGTTGTCTTGAAAGAAAAAATACTTTTACGGTTTACTAGTGCAGGTTGTTTTTATTCATTTCCTCAGAGACTCTTTTTAATGGGCAGGTAGACCTCAGTGGCGACTGTTTTTCCTGCTGGTTGTAACTCGTAATGAAAAATGTCATACAAATTCCATAAAACGCTCAACATAATCGTTTTTTAAAGAAATGTAGGTTTTCTTATTCGTGGGTGAGATTTGCATCGAAAGAATTATGTCCGTGATCGTGTCTTACTGCGGCAACACATATTTTCCGATGAATGTGTTGCCTGGTATTACTATTACTACGAGTATGAACCCTGGAACTCTTAGACTAGTTACTTCATTTACATGTCCTTTGAATAATAAGTTTTTCTCGTCATGAAAATAAGGAGCCACTCTGACATTGCCGTACAAAACGTACTACATGACAACTTTTAATATTACGCTTTACAAAGCCTTCAGGTATTCCACGTATCAACATTGATGAAAATAATTTTTTTTTTAAAGAATAACTTTGATGTTCGATTGCAGTGTTTGTCTACTTGTAGTTTCTCTAATTAAGATTATTATCCAATGAAGACAGTAACCTAATGAAAAACGAGAATCTTATTTAAGATTCCGTAAAAGGTCTGTAAAGGCAAAAAAGAATACGATTAATTCATTAAAATTTGACAGATATAGATATATTTTATTTCAAAAGTATTTCACGATCCGTGAAAATTTTATCACAATTGATTTTAATAAAATATTTAAATACGTAGGAACAATACCAGACCAGAGATATATAAACTATAACGTTTCGAGCTTATAGAGAAATTATAATTCGGAAAAATCTGACACATGATGTTCTAACACAATCTTTTGTTAAATTCGATGTATATTTTCTTCATTCGGTGTTACCAAACACTAGTTAATATTTTTAACAAGCGAAACAAAACCTAAGAATAAACGAGAAACAGTCACGCAAACACATATTACCAACTATAACGCGTGTCAGCAATGATTTGAACGTATTTTGTAGCATAATTATGCACTCTGAAAAATACGTAACAGAAATGAATCAAAAACGAGAAAAGAAAAGAGAGGGATGGAAAAGGAAGGAAAATGTTTGCACAAATTGTTGTACAGACTAGAAAACATTTCATTTTAGTGTATTACTTGCGAGCTGACCTCAGGAGACGCAAGTAAAAGATCAGATAAAGTCGAACGCAGTGTTGTATAAAAAGTTATTCCTGTAAGCATTTGAGTAGAAGCCAAGAATACAGACGAGTAAGACTTGAGAGACCCAAAACCTAATGGCATGTTGCCCATACTCGGTCATAGCTCCATAAATAAATTAAGAAAGTTCGTACTTGGGTACTAAATTACATACGTACAAGAAATTTTTTCACACTGGATACACGGCGTTGGATATAATGCTTTCAGTTTTGTTAAAGAGGCTGTTAAATTAATGTTAGCTCCCGGTTGTTTATAATGCCGTAATATGCTGTTATTTATAACGGTGTCTGTGCAGAGGTACGTTTAGAAAATTTTTGGCATAGGTTGTCAAATTTTATGTCCTTGAATAACAGAAATTATTTTCGGCTTGCACTAAATTACAAGGAACCAATTCTCATGAAATCATATACACGCTGCGATTTCAGATTTTTCCAGCGTTTCTAAAAAATTGTTTTCTCTTCTTAGCTCTCGTCTCACATCACATGAATTTATACGTTCCGATTGCTGGAATACGAAAGATGTCAACACCCATAGCAGTAAAGTTGTAGTCGACTCAAAATTTAGGGGTTGCCGTCCGGCAATTGGACAAGTTCTGGAAATTTTCGACTGCCTCAATAACCGGTTGCCTTCTGATCGCGTGTGATCGAGCAGTGTTATGTAGCTGAGGAGTATAATTGGCCTCGCTATAAATGCTATCTGCATGTGATTTAACTGAGAGCTTATCTAAGTGATATATTTGGAATTGAACTTAACATATTTTAAACGTACGAAACTTTGGGGGCTAAGTTCACTACTGTCAAACTTGGATAAACGTGTGCATCTCTTCAGGCATTGTTGCTACCCTACATTGAGTTTTATGACGTGACATGGAATTTAATCTGTATATGACTAAGAAAAGACTTTATTGAATATATCTGCAGAGGTAAGGTTGAATATTTTACATCCATTGTTTTTCCATTTTATCTTCAGTTGCCAATATCAAGAGAAAAGAACAGAACAGATTAGTTATATAATTTTCAGACTGAGGTAATAAAGGCAAATGTTGTCCACTACTTCAACTACTCATTTCTCTCCTTTAAATGCAAAAACTAATTAAGACGATAAAAAACGCTCGTAAATCCTACAAAATCTACGAAGCGATCTTCAGAATTTTGTTCCCTAGGTTCCTGAATGTTGATTGCATTTATAGCACGAGGTGAATACATTCAAGTTATAACCCCTCTGATGTATTTTCTCAGAACTAGAAACGAATAGAAACATGTAGTTTGTTTTGAAACACTTTTGCACTCTTGAATATGTGACAGAAATGTCAACACTGTACAGCAGACATAACTCTAGCAGCAGCGACAGCAGTGAGGTACTGTTTTTGATACGAATACTTAAAATGGCAAATGACCTCGTGTCCGTGCTTCTATAGAGCAGACTGGCTCTTCGTTTCTCGATTGAAAAATGGCATCCATATCTCATTCATTGTCACAATCGATGAAAAGAAAGTCCTATTCATGCCGTCATCACGCGCCAACATTGCCCGGAAACATGGATGCCAACACCAATAGAGAAAATTTACATACTTCGTCAAAGATTTTTGCATCGACTTCAGGGAAAAAGTATTGAATTTAGAGGCTATTTGCAATAAATTTTCGAATTGGTTTTGCTTTTGACAGTTATGCATTGTCGTATTTCTCTGATAATTTTCCAGGTTCGTTTTTGGTTTCTCTTCGCTGCTTACAGTTTTTTAAGTGTTCCTGTTTTTCACGTTAATTCTTTTCCGAAAAGTCATTTCATGATATTTATAATGGTTTTAACCTTGTGTGGTGTTTATATTTTTGTTGCTTAGTCAGTGTTTGTGAGTCTGATAGATCACTTGCATTTTGTGGTTTTAAATGTCTCACAATCAAACATCATTATGTTAAAATAGACAACAGATGTTCATTTCATCCCAATCACAAATAGTATAAACAGTAAAAATGTTAGCAGTGAAAATGAAGACGTGTCCTGCAGACCCGAACACCACAAAGGGATTAAACTTGCGCAGGTAAGGTTTTTTCTGCTCTTTTTCTTCCAGTTGTACGTGTTTTTGCAACGTCTAAAACAAACTACCGTACCTCGACACTCAATCTCTCTTAAGCGGCCCAATGTTCCTGGACCATCGTGATAACTGAAATTACTTCGCCTCTGATACTATGAGTGTAATTCGGCAAGTTAAACAATGACGCGATTCCTTAGCTGCTAGAGCTTCTCAGAACTCTGACACTTGACTCCACATCGCGTACCAGATCAACACACTGAAGGCCTCCTCTCAGCGTCTCGTGAAAGAGTGGGCTTTCGGCGTAGTGTTGTCAGATACCAATTTATACATTATGCCATTAGTGTATATTTAAACTTCTTGCTATGTGTTTTTTGTCCGTTTGAGTTGAGCAATCAAGGTCAATCAGTGGTCTGATAGTATTTATTTTTAAAAGTTCGTCATTTATGCATTTGTAGAAGCTATTCGGTTTACCTTTTTCTAATCCTGTAACTACTATTTCTTTATTTAGCTTGGTATTTCATATCTTTCGTTTGAGGGCTGTGCAGGTGCGGATGTGCTCTTGGCGATAGTGTTCTGTTCGGTATCTTTTAATTCTACGGTACGAATGTTGTCTGGCATTACTTAATTTCTTCATATTACACTTAATTTCTAATGAAAACCCATATCCATCTATTTATTGTTAACCCCTATACTATACCGCAGTGTGTGCCATCGAAACACAACCATTACGCTTCTATGCAATTTGAAAATTGAACATTTACTGAATTTTACGGCAATGATCACTTTACTGCGGAAATTTTTGAGCCATATTTGATCGGGGTACACATATTCAAAGGCCGCTTTCTAGATCCAGGCTGACCACAGTTCAAACCTTTCCTACAATATGACCAATTAAAAATGCCGTGGGAAGTTGAATTTTCTTCCATTGTTAGTAAATCAGTTTGGAAGCGTGCCAGAGTGAAAAATAGTTTATGGAAATTTGGTAGTTACCCATTTCTTCATAGAGGCTGTTTAGTGAAGCTGCATCTCTTGATATTGCAACAAAGATATGGATCTTTTCCGTCGAGAATGTTAGACGTCGTTCCCCTCCATACTTCTGCTTCTTTGCGCAGATTCCCGAAAGAACTTTTTAGAATTTTCAGTGCTTTATCCGGAGCATCTAGAGGGGGCTGAAGTTGTCAGCTCTATAAAAACTTTACAAAACGACCTAGCAGGATCACTGTATCTTATGGATTTAGTATTCTTTGGGAAACATGTAGAATTCTCAAGTATCTCTCGAGGAAAGTATACTTATGTTTGTTATCTTTTTAGTTAGCATTTATATGAATCTATTATTCCTCAGAGATACCTGAAAAGCCTGCTTCACTGGCAGGCTGGTTTGGCACCATTGGCTGCGACTATTTGTCGCAAGTTTTGTTTGTGAATTTTTATTTTTTATTTCTACGAACGTTACTGATTTGTAATTCCTGCAAACTTCCACTCGAGCAAAGGTTTCTTTTTTCTCTAGTTTTTCTCTTTTCGATATTTAGATTCGATGCCCTCATTATTGGTCTAAGCGTTATCCTCCAATTGGTCTTCCCGCAGTATCACACTATTTATTATTCCAGTCTCATTTGAGAGTTAATTCCTCCTCCACAGATTTTATTTCCGTCGAATTATTTAGGACTGTGTTTTTCTTTTCTACTCATACACTGTGTTCTGGCTTGCGTTTTTCTTTCAATAGGCAATTTGTATTAATTTCTTTGCGAAATTATTCGATGCCCCAGTCTAATGTTTGAAGGTAAATTCAGTGCTTCCATGTTTAACGTCAAAAATATTGGCACTAAGGAAATGAAGAATACAAAAAAGAATAATCAGAACGTAGCTCTAAAAATTTACCTCTCTTACAGAGCGGTCAATAGGACAGATAATCTTAAATGGCCCAATCCATCTTCACTACCCGACGCAAATATAATGTGCACGAATGGTGTAGAAAATTTAAAGGGGTGTGGACCGACGTCCATGACAAAGGTGGACAAGGGCACAAGTCTGTCGCTACTGAAGGTCTCGTTCAGAGTGTTCATCAGGTAGTTAACACCAAGCGAAGGTTTAAAATCAGTGAACTTTGTAGAATTTCCACACATTTCAAGGTCTGTTTTCTACACAATTGTACGAGACCTCGGATACCGCAAGCTGTGTGTCTGTTGGGTCAGGACCCATTGTGCCAGTCATGACGTATCTCTCGTCACTGATGGCCAACTTCTTTGAAGAAGGCATCGAAAAGCTTGTGTCACGATATGACAAATGCCTCAACCGTTTTGGCGATTATGTAGAGAAATAAGAAAGACCCTGTTGTACTTTTGGTAATACAAACATTATGTTATGTAAATTTCCTTTTTTGTAGCCCATCGGAAATTGAAAAAAAAAACAGCTCTCGTAAATGTTTTTGGTTTCATGAGTAAACCTTGCACGAAGGAAATTTGTAAACCCCTTTAAAACGTGTATTTAACAGTTTATAACATTATTCTGTAATCATGAAGCTCCGGAGTTCACGTCTATGTTTTTGAAACAAATGTGAATGTAAAACTCCCAGTGATATATAACTGTAGAAGTACCAGATTTTTCAATCTTTATCTTTCATAAACTTTAAAAGAACCATTATCATTTGGAGTTGCTTTTTTGTAATTTTAACTTTTCACTTCATTTGGGTAAAAATTCACCGATGAACTACAGTACTACTTGAAATTTTGTAATCGACATACTATTTCATGAGTAAAAGCACGAAGCTTCTTGATTCTTTACCCTAGATTATGTGTCTTTTTATTCTAAGTTGTAATTTCTATTTCCTACAGTAAGCACCTCTTCCTTATTATCGTAGAACTCTATCAGTGAATTTTACTCCTAACGATTTGAAATACCATTGTAATATTTCAAAGATCAGTTATGATTCGAGTAGAAGTTTTTTGTTTTTGTTGTCTTTTTTTTTGATGAAAATGGAGAGTAGTTATGGGCAGAAATTTATTTTTTCCCTACAGAGTTTCTCTATCTTTTTTCGGCACAATAACTTTACCCGGCCAGCTTTAATAACCATCCCTGGACGTACTTTCAAAAGGTGGTGAGTATATATACACCCGCATCCTCGGATATCCATACAATTTTTTCAGATCCACTTTTTAATGCGGATGCCGTAAATAATGTATTATTATAATAATGTCATATATCCTTTAATTTCGTAGATCTTTGGGAACCAATGAACTATACTTTATGTTGTATTTAATAAACACTTCTTTTAGTGCTTGTATGATGCACAGGGTAAAGTTGTAAACTGATATGTGCTTGTGCAATGAACAGACTGAGCGCAACACGGGTGAACACGTAGTTTTCGACTCTCTCCGTATAGTATTGATTTAATAGTTACATTGTTAGCTTATTTTTGCGCTGCTAATTGTTGATTACTTTATGTTGATTTAATATTTAAACATGTTTGTCATGATAGGCAGTGGTCAACTGTTGTTGCGCTGTCTAGTGCGCGCGTTTCTTTTCTGCGTGCAATATTATTCAATGAGAGTATACTATTTATTTGAGCTACTCATTGACTTGCCTACTTGCTTAACTTACTGCTATTATCAAACTATTGATAGTGCATTGCTGATCAGACTGTTTGAATAGATATTAACAATTTTACAAACATAAGGGCTCTTCAGACAAGTGCATTGTGGAAGTACACTACTTCTATAAACGTTTCTAACGATGTGGTAAAATGTACCGCTGGTAACACATATTATTCCCGTAAAGGTAGAGGAACAACATCAATACCTAACCAATTGAAATTTATCCATCCTTATGAGTTCCAGGAGTTAAACAAACAAACAAACAAAACAAAAACGTATATTTCCAATAAAGTTGGTACATAAGAAATGTAACAGCATTGGTTTTTAAAAATGTCTTATCATAAAATCCTTAAGTGGTAGGTATTCTATGCATAGTATCATAGATGATAGAACAGCAGTACCTACGGGTATACATAAACATTCACATCACACAATGAACGTTAAATATACATGGGGAAACAAATGAAACTTCGCTTTTTCAGTGATGACTTAAGAGGTAATCATTGGTGATACATATAAATTCTGATGTGGTAGATATTATACGCATTTTAGGTGATAAGCGAAATATTTTCTTGAGGTACAGATTAGATTTGACATCATTACATTTAACTGAATTGGATGTTTAACATCCGAGAAATACCGAAAAAGGAAAATTATGAGGGAGAAAACTTAAAACATAAAGTTGTGATGGTTATTAAATTGAAATTGTAATTTCTAACAGAAATAACAGAAACAGAAGATAGTGCTGTAAAGGAAACAAATCTTGTGCAGTCACAGGTGCCGTCAACAAGTAAGGAAGTAAGCAAACAGCACACATTAGTGACTTGTTTCAAGAAAAGTATATCATGAGAGAAAAATGATGATAGAACAAAATTATTGGCTGCTAAAATTGATGAAATGATAGAGCTAGACGACTTGCCCCGCAGTCATGTGGAAAACGGTGACTTTGAACGTCTTATGGAAGCAGCGTCTACAACATATGAATTGAAACAAAGGAACTTTTAGCGAGAAAATACATGAGAAAACATTTAGCCTTCAGTGTAATAAAAAATATTGTCAATGATCACTAACTTCATTGAATCATCGAAACTGTCTTTCACCTCAGACGCATGATCTGACAACACATCGGGAGTGGCATTTTAATCTCTGATGTGTCCTGCAGTAGATGACCAATTGCAGAAACAACATTAGGTGTTGTGTGCAGAACCTCTGACGGAGTTCCATATTGGTGAGTACTCATATGTAACGTTTCTGAAATTGCTGGACAAATAGAAAATTGCTCCTGAGAGCGTTCACTGTGTGATGCAAGGTATAGGTACTAATATTTAAAAAGCTTCGTTTCTGTCTGCACTGAATAATCTTCATTGCTTTGCACATCAACTGCAACCTGTAGTCAGAGCTGGAGTTACGACCCAAAAAACTGTGAATGATTTGCTCTCCAAATGCAGAACTATTTCAATACATTTTAACTATTCAGCAGCTCCCCAAGGAGAGTTAAGTAAGACTCAAGAACGGCTAAATGTGCAGCAACTTTGTGCTGTTCAAGACGTTGCAACACGCTGGAACAGCAACTTGCTCATGTGAGAGAGAACTTCTGAAATGAAAGAGGATTCATGTTTGCCCTCTACCAATAATAGCAAAATCAAGCTACTTTCTGCATCAGATGATGTTCTCTTAAAGAACTGTGTAGTTGTCCTCAAGGCTTTTGATGAGGTAACCAGGAGCATCTGTGCAGCTTCCTCTTGTGTCTCAGAGACTAAAACTCTCATTGCCGCATTGAAAGTCATGCTTCAAGACAGCAGCACAGAACAAGATCAAGGTTTTAAAGCCATAAGAGCCAAGCTGTTGTCAGAGATGAGTGCAAGGTTTGATATATTACAACACAACGACCTGTACGTCATCGCAAGTTTTTTGGACCTGAGATATGAGAGAAAATTCTTGAAACCACTTGCGCATCAAAGGTGTATTGCAAATTTAGCACGTATGTGTGAAGAAATAAGAAACCAGGGCGAGAAAAAGGATCTGACCACACAAGAAAGAAAAAAATGGTTAGGGACAGATGTACTTAGTGGCACACAGAAGCATTGCAAACACAATGAGTGTCGTACTTTTTTCAGATAGCGATACTGAAGTATTTTGGCAAACAGATATTTCTAAAGAAACTACCACAATGAATGACAAATATCAAAGAATGGAACGCA
>VCRD01010303.1:0-12699 GCA_006783055.1 Trinorchestia longiramus | reverse complement strand
ATATGAAGTTCCGTCTTATTTAGAACCGATTCCTGAAATGCTGAACTCGAATTTGAGAGTGCAAATATGCTTTCCCAGTGGAACATGGAATATTGTAAATCTCTACTCCCGGTAGAAATGTCAAATATTAAAAGTATAGTAATAGTAGTATCAAAAATTACCTGTAGCACTTAATCCTCTACTGCCCAGCGTACCGTATTGGGTACAAATTTGACATTTTTTCACCTAATATAGCCTAAGAGAGCCATGAGGTGATGTGCCTGTTAAAGTTATCGGTCATCAAGAAAATAATTTGGACAGTAAAGGGATGAAAAGGTTGGGTGTCTATTAAAAAAAATGATTGGTTATCTAGAAAATAATTTGCAAGTAAAGAGTTAACATTGCTAGCATTCTCATCATCTTATGAAGTTGCAGTGTGTTGTAGCACCATTGCATCATTGCAGTGTTTTGTTGCACCATTTTGTCAAGTGGTTGGCCTTTGTAGCTCATGACAGTTTTCTCTCTGGCACTTTTAGACTCTAAGAATATTATTTAGAAAAAATCAGCAGTGCACTTGCAAACAAGTGTCAGCAGTTTTGAAGAATGCGTTAGTTTAGAAACAATGTTAATTAAAATCTGGGATGTTTTGCTAGTAGTAGCATGTCAAAATATTTACAGGTGGTACTTTTTGTCTGACAATCAGGTTGTTATTAAGTATATAGAGTTTAGAAATTTAAAGTATTAATCAATAAGTTATTTTTGCTGTTAGGGATTTTTAGATAGTTGATATAGTATGTACCAAAACTTGAGTGTTGATTGCTTAAAGGGTTGTAGTATTTTCAATAATAATTTCAGATAATCTCAAAAGTCAAACTAGAGAAACATTCATATTAT
The DNA here is from genome assembly GCA_006783055.1 of Trinorchestia longiramus. Classification (NCBI taxonomy): domain Eukaryota; kingdom Metazoa; phylum Arthropoda; class Malacostraca; order Amphipoda; family Talitridae; genus Trinorchestia; species Trinorchestia longiramus. Next base: position 11,826 of record VCRD01010303.1, on the reverse strand, counting down.
TGATAGTAAAACCCCTCTATTATGTTTAAATAAATTGGTTAAATATTTTCAGCAATTTATTGATTAACCATGCAACCTGTAATAATATTTTATAAATAGTGCTTATTTATCCAAATGTGCTTCACAAAACTACAGTTAAAAATTTATTTCCAAAATCTTTTGTGATAATAGTCAGAAAACTAAAAAGTGTTGCCCTTTATTTATAAAAATTGAAAGTCAACTTTTCTTGTGACTGGGTAAAGCTACAAAAAACTATTAAATTGTTATGCCCAGTAAGTGTCAGCTAGAGACATTGACAGCTTTGGTATGGCAAGATGTACTAAAAATTTTATATTGATAAAGGATAATTTTAGATTTTCTGTTGAATTATCTAAAAAGAACCAGATTATTTTTCTAGCATTGTATTATTCTATTTTCAGTGTCACTTAAACTTAATTTGTTTGTTCAGCTTACCATCAAAGCTGTGATTTTGTTGTCTGTGTTTTGATGATGGAGAAGCTACGGCAACATTTTAATCGAATCAGGATACCTCAGTCTGGAGATGTCATCTACAAGGACGAGTGCATGTACTCCTTTGATTCTCCGGTAAGCTGATGAATAATTTTCTTATTACATTTTTTGCATTTAAATTTAAAAGATCATAGAAAGTTAGTAAAGAAATAATTGTCTGCTGTAGAAGCTCTAAGAATGAATAATTGTGTATATTCTCATAGTTATGAACTATTGATGAAACTTTTTGCTCTACAATTTTATTTCCTTGAGTTAAATTCAGATTTTTGTTGACAGGACAGCAGCACTGGCTTGTATGTGTGTCTCAACACATTCCTTGGATTTGGCAGAGAATTTGTTGAGGCCTACAGCTCCAAGTCTGGCAACTGCGTTTTCCTTCACCGCACCAGAACCAAGAAAGAGGTAATTCTTTGTATTTAGTTATTTTTTATTTGTTTGCATTTGGTACCCATAAATATTTCATTTTATAAGAAGTTGAATCATCCAATCTATAATTTTAATCACTGAACATATTTACTCAAAAAGAAGTTGTTCAAGGAATTAGGATTAAAGATTCATTAAAGATTCATTTGGATTTAAGATTCATTTTTTACATTACATGGGAGGACTTATGAATAAATTGGAATAGTAATGGGCTCTTACCTGCATCTCTCATTTCAAATTATTTTTTAGCCCATTTAGTAAAAGTTACTGGATCTAATGTCTAGTCATGTTTAAATCCACATGCTATTTTAGAAACAATGACAATACATTGGTTCTCTTCTAGTCTAGAGTTGAAGCCAATAAATTTTTCCATTAAATCAACAATGTTAACACTAAAATTAAGCTTACTATAGAAAAATATGAAGACAAGAAAGCTGTCTTGGATATTCTCATATAAAATTTAAATTCTAAACTATCATATATGATGGCATATAAGACACACTCATATTTTGACATCAGATTCACAAAAAAAACATATGATGTGTGAGATACAGGGTGATTGTGTGAACCGAAATTTTTGAAGAAAAGTGAGTCATGTATGCCATCAAATATAGTAATTACTTATATTTATATGAAACCAACATTTTTGGGTCTTGGAGCTAACTACTTTGGTTGTGCATATAAGTGGGTAAAATCATGTATGTGTAACCACTTTACTGTATCAAGCATATTTTCTTATTGTTTATTAGCATAAAATGTTTTTAAATTTTGAAGTATTAATTCCTGGAAATTATTGGATAAAATTCATTATTTTACTGCTTGCACCTTGGGGACAGGAAAGAAGACTTAATACATGAAATTAAAAGTAGACTTCCTATGTGAAACTTAAAGTAAACATAATATGTGAAACTCATTTGTGGGCTACTTGAATGGTGTTGAAAAAACTTCTGTCCTTGGGACAGAGGTTATTCAGTTGATACTTGAGTATTTTATAGAAATACCTTTGAAACCGGAAGTTGTATTGATGCACCCTGCACAGTGTATGTGCTAAAGATCCTCATTTTCCTGTACAGTTTTTGTGAAATCTTTGTGAATAAATTACCACACATTATTTGTCTTATTCCACAGATACCTTCAGAGAAAGAAGCAGAACCATACAAAAAAATTGCCCGACTTGCCATAGGTGTAGAGGGAGGTTTCAACCCTGATGGTGGAGCTAAGAAGTACGAGTTCACAACCACTTTGTCTGTGGTCATCTTGCCAGACTTTGATATCATTGCCTTACCTAATGAAGACCTTCCCCAGCTTGTGAGTTTATTTATTAATTTGTTTTTCTAATTATAAGTAGATTTGTTTTCTTTTCTGACCAAAGTCTGCTTAGTTTAATTACATTAAGTGAAGCGGTTTGCTACTTATGCTAGATGCTATCTATGATGTCATTATTACATCTCTAGATGGAATGTTTGTGGAATTGGTTAGCTGTTTGTGTAGCTAGCTGTTGTACTGACACTGGAACACAAATTCTGGCACTGAGAGTGCAACTCCTAATTTCTATTAGAAGTTCTGCCTACACTTTAGGTAAGTTAAATGAAGTCTCTAATGTTTTAGCTCAAATAAAAAATATATTGCATTCATTGTCTTGATAGTTCTGAACAAATGCTATTCTGTTCCTTCAAGGATTTTGGTGGTAGTGTAAACAACGAAATTATTGAATATAGATGGACAGGATCCATATTTGCTCTCTAAAATTACAAGTTTCTCTTAGATGAGAATGTACTATCTCAATTTCATAGAGACAGGTGATTCTTTCAGCCTCAGGGGCAGAATTTCTACCAATTAAGTGCAACTTTGGAGCCACAGACCACATATACTGTGTGCTATGCACTGACTTGTATGTACAAGTGTAAGCCCTAATTATTGTGCAGGTTCAAGAGAGTGTGTCTGGAGTGGAGAAGGCAGAAGGTGCCCTGCAGGTGGCAGCAGCGAGCTGTGGAGGTGGGGCTTGGGATGGGGAGGTGCGACAGATCTCCCGTTATGCAGACAACCTCGAGCAACTCGACAACGGCATCAAGGTCTGCTGTGTTTTGCTTTTGCTCGATATTTCTCTTGTGAAAGTTTCCTTTGAATTTTCTGAATAAAACTTGTTTTACTTATAATGCTGGTGTGTGTAGAGGTTTTTCCTCTTGCAAAAAAAATTTCTAGGCTAACTTCTGTGTGTTGTACTGCATTACTGCATAATCTCAGAAAACGCTTCAGTAATAGGCATGTACATTGAAATGCTGTTACCAAGTACGATACTCTAAAAACAAGAGCTTTCATTGTGTTGCCAGTGGTAGGGTAGTGTTTAAATGTACATATCAGTACACAAATTTGATTGTTGCAGATTCCCCCAAAAGGCTGGCAGTGCAGCAAGTGTGAGTTGCGGGATAATTTGTGGCTGAACTTGTCTGACGGAGCCATCCACTGTGGCAGGCGACAGCTGGACGGGTCGGGAGGCAACAACCACGCTGTGGAACACTACGAACAAACCAGTGAGTGACAGACAATAGTTTGCTATGAGCAATGCCAGTGTGAGAAGCCGAGTACAGCGCAATGCTTCTATACTGTCCTCATGCACGAGTGTCTTTGTTGTTTTTATTCTAACTTCATTTCGTTTTTTTAAGATACATGCACTTTTTTAACAGCGTACTTGTGTGTATCAATAGAAATGCTAAAAATTACTCCCTTTTAAACCTATTTGATTTGAATATGTATAGAGATTCTCTGTCATGATCATTGCTTTAATTGAGTGGAAACTGTGATGAAACTTCGTTTGTGATGATGATGATGATGATAATTGTCGGCGTAGTGTTTCGGTCCTTTTTAATGTACGAACTAATTTTAGTTTTCACATAATTACCGTTGAGCCGTGCCTCACTTAATTTTATAAATACGACAGTCATTGGTTTTTGAGAGCTATTAAATGTATTAACACCTTGAATTTTGTACACAATCGATACAATTGACACTTGGTTGCTGGGCAGAACACCCTCTGGCTGTGAAGCTGGGCACCATCACTGCAGACGGCAAGGCTGACGTGTACAGTTATGCTGAGGATGACATGGTCATCAACCCCCACCTGGTCAAGCATCTTGCGGTGTGTTTGTGTTGCACATCTCTCTGTGTTGGCCGTTGTAGTATCTCTATATTCTGTAGTCTACCCATAGTAGAGACCTATTTGGAGAATGATACTGCGAGAAATTCTAGTATTAAGCTTGTAGAACTAACAAACCTTTAGTAATATAGAGATGTGTGCGCCACTATTTCTTTTCTGTATTGATTTCTTCTTTCACTTTGACTCATTTTTATGTTAATTATTTTTTAAATATAAGAAAGAATATGTTCAAGTAAATAAAAGTTTGGGTGTATTTTGTTTTTCAGCACTTTGGTATCAATGTGTCAGTTATGGAGAAGACAGAGAAGACGATGGCGGAGCTAGAGATAGACTTCAACCAGCGCGTCTGGGAGTATTCACGCCTCACGGAGAGCGGCCAGAAACTTGTGCCTGTTTTTGGGCCCGGCTACACAGGTCAGTCCTTTAATTACACAATTGCCCCTTCTGGATGAAGTCAGATATTTGGGTAGTGGTGTCGTTGCTGGGATTGTTTTCTGAAATTCATGTAAGTTCGAAACGTAGTTGTAAATGCAAAGAATTTGCTGTTTTCGAAGCATAAATTGGTTTGGCTACGTCTAGGAGCTGTACCAAAACGAAGTTAATATTTATGTGTACAGGAAAGTTTCTAAGAACTAGAAATTCTGTATTCTAACATTAAACTTATGTCGGGCGTTATATGTATTCATCGCGAAGAACTCGATAATTTACACCTTGACGTCTCGATAAATACTGTTTGACGTCGCTATACATATATTCCGTTTGACTGCGTTGTATCCACTATATGATCTGTTGTATGTACTATTTGACGACGTTGTATGTTTGTTTATGATGTTTTTGTACGACAGGCCTGCGCAACCTTGGGAATTCGTGCTACGTGAACTCGGTGATGCAAGTACTGCTGACGGTGCCGCCCGTGGTGGCACGCTACTACACAGGGGGCTGCGAGCTGCTGACAGCTCTCCAGCCCTCCGCCATCCCGCGTGATTTTGACGCCCAGATGGCTAAACTGGCCACTGGGTTGCTGTCTGGCAAGTGAGTCCGTTACTGTGTGCAGCTGCACGACCGTTGCTTTGCTAAAAATTTCCCCTTAGAAATTTTGCCGGTAGCTTGTACCGCGGGTCGGGGTTGCGAAGCATAGTGCGCGTGCAACTGCAGGTTTCTACGGCCATGTATATGTTATTCAAAAGGGGTAATTTGGGACACGGTAGATAAACGAGCATGGATAAAGAAGTGTGATAGTTTTTTCGCTAATTTGGGTGAAACCTGTTGCACTTTACGTCGTGGTTGTTTAACAATTTTTCGTAGTGTTCTATTTCAATAGTCTTTTCTCGGTGGTTTCGTCTTTGATTGTTCATATCACTGTTTATTACAATATTCTGACGTGCAGCTATCAAATCTTATTGGAAATCCAACATGGAAATTTATGTTTGGTTGGCCAAAATGTTACTTTAGCAGGAACATCGTGAAAAATTTGTTTTCCATGCGTTGCAGCTGCGTCAGTTACGTTTAATTAGATCACTTTTATTCATATAAAAGAAGCAAGATGTAGTACAATTCTAACCATATGTCTTGAATATTCCAACTGATGAACTCAGTAGCTTTAAAGACTGTTTTAACCCTTTCACACCGGAGTATATTTATTTATGTGCTGTCAGGGGTGGTACATATGTGTGGCATCCGGGTGAAAGGTTAAACATATTTATGCGAGACCATGTGGTTCAAAGATCTATTACTAATTTCCTGTTAATTCTGATGGGACTAAAAATGCTATACATTCAGTGTTGAAAATATGTGAATTTCCTCTGAGTGAAGTTTAGTCAGCATTTCCATTCATGGTCTGACTTCTTCAGTTAGTAAAATAGTCATTAGTATTAGAGGGAAGGACTTCCACAGCCCTTGTTGAAGTTTGAGTGTAGTATTGGAGGCTGCAGATTTTACTGCAGAGGCAATACACGCTCAGAGGGACAAAAACGCGATGCAAGAGTTCTACAGTAATAGGCGCAGTGAAGAAAAAGATCAGAATTTAAATATTTTGAAACATAAAAGTAAGTTTTCTTTTCCTTGAAAAATCCCGAGTTTGTTAAAGTGATGGAATTATAAAGCGTGGCTTGTAAAATGTGCACTTGATTTTTCAAATGTTGCTAGATGAATTTATCAGATCAAGAAACTTAATTTCATCCAAATTTCAAGATACCTAATTTCATTCAAATATCAAGACACCCTATTTTCACATTTTTGAACTGAAAGTTTTTAGGATATTTTTTTGTAAAAGTTCTATACTGTCAACCTGAAAGTCCTAGAATCCAGCTTGAAATTTAATGCCAAGCCATTCTTCCATCAGAAATGAATTTCATTGAAATGAACTTGCTCCTCTGTTTCCTTTTTTTCTTGTTAAATTTGTTGTTCCAGAGTTAAAAATGCTTCCGGCATTAAAAATTCTGTTTTTCTAGGGGAAATAAAAAATTTTCGAAAGTAAACACAATTGCTGTTGGTTGCATGGATATACTGTTGGATCATTTGTGAATTTATTAGTCTTCTATTCACAGCCATTTATGAATTTATTAGTCTTCCATTCACAGCCATTTATGAATTTATTAGTCTTCTATTCACAGCCATTTATGAATTTATTAGTCTTCTATTCACAGCCATTTATGAATTTATTAGTCTTCTATTCACAGCCATTTATGAATTTATTAGTCTTCTATTCACAGCCATTTATGAATTATTAGTCGTCTATTCACAGCCATTTGGGTTTGTGCGATGCTCTCACTTTAGGTACTCAGTGGCACCGGACGGTAATGACCCTGGGTCGTGCACGGAGATGGACGTGGACGACCTGCAGCCTGGCATTGCGCCCGCCCTCTTCAGGTCGCTCGTAGGGCGCCAGCACCCGGAGTTCAGCACTAAGAAGCAGCAGGATGCCATGGAGTACTTGGAGCACGTCCTCAAACTCATGGAGAGGAGCTCCCTTAAGTCCGGCCTCCCTGATCCGGGACACTGCTTCAGATTTGGGGTTCGTAGTGGCGTGGGTTTCTTGATTTGCTCTCTGGAGTGTACGGTTACTCTCTTCCTATTGCTAGTACTCGGCGTAAACTGTTGAATAATCGATAGAATAAATTAAATTATTATACCGTGAGTTAAATGTCGGTACAATTGGATGATTGGTTCTTGATTTATGACCATCCATTTTTTTGTATTGTTATGCAGGGGAAAATTAAATGTACCGTTGATGTAACGGACTCGTACGGGATTTCATGAATCTGCACTGTGGAACAAGAGATGGACGTGCAATATCGTGCATTAAGTTCTGAAATGACTATTAGTATATTGTACAATAAATTCTGAGATGACCATAATATCGTGTATTAAATTTTCAAAAACTGAGTTCTTCTATGTCTCTGGCTGCTTTCCGTTTTTGGTAGCCTTATCAAGTCTGCTTAACTGACTTATATGGAAAATTATAATGCTGTCTTCCCATTATGCCAGAGCCAAAATGTTTTCATTGTGAAAATGCAAGTGTTTATATTGGCTTAGGTGAGAGGAAGAAGACTTGAGTTTTCTTCTTACCTTGGACAGGTGCAGGATTGGTTGGGTAGGAGGCAAGATTCCTCAAACTATCTGGCTTCTTGTTGGCCTTTTTGTTGCTCTCGAAATGTTCAGACGTGGAGGAAGTATGTAGTTAGTTGTGTGTAGTGCATGATTAACACATTTGTTCAACACACTGAAAATTATGTTCATGTTCATTATGCATGTCAAAGTTAAATTGATCAAAACACATTCTTTCAACTTTTTCCCGTTTCTTCATTTTCATAACGCAGGTGAAAGATAGATCCATTTTCAATGTCATTCTTTTTGAGTCACTAGTTGACCTGTGAATGCATCGCCCACTTCGTTGAGCAGGTTGAGGACAAATTTGTGTGCAGCGCGAGCGGCTTCGTGCGTTACGTTGAGCGCAGTGACCTGTACTTGCCTCTGCCCGTGCCCTTGGAGGCTGCCACCAACAAGCAGGAAGTGGTCGACTACAACGCCAGAAAGCAGCAGGCCGAGAAGCTCGGTAACAGATTGTGAGTGTTGCTTACACGCCTCCCTCTTATGTGGCACTCTTGTAAAAATGTTGCTCAAATATTCCACTAAGCCATTTGTGTTGTAAGAAATTCCAATTACTTATGAAGGTTTTCGCATGAATACTACCGATGTGGCGTTCTCCACAGAAAATGTGCCATGCTCGTAATTTGTTTGCCGTACTTTGTATTCTTCTGCCTTAGTTTCAGGATTGAGAGTTTATTCAGGTATCCATTGAATGGTTTGATGTAGTTATGTATGGCGTTTTGAACCGTAATTATTGAAATTTTCTAACTCGTAAGAAAGGATGGTGGTGTAAATTAGTTAAGTCAGTTACTTTGCTGAAGATGTTATACTAGTAGTTAATTTAGAACAGAAGTGGCAAGGATTTTTAACGGATTTGGAGAGTGTAAGCGTTAGGGAAAATGTAAGGAATTATTGAAAGAAAATACTAGTACGGCAATAGGAAAGAAAATATGGAAGAATGCAAATGAGGCTAAACGGAAGATGCTGATAATGCGGTTTGTTCTGAGTGCAGAATTGTGACTTCCCAAAAAAAATACGAGGAAGCTCCACGTTATAGAGTAAACTTTCGCTATTAGGAGTGAGAACAATGAAAGCTTCTTTAAAGCTTAAGAATTTATAAGAAAGTACATGATTGTGATAATATTTCTGGTTCAATTCTTTAAAGCATGGCTGAGACCAATGACTTGGAAGGAATGAAGAGACAATATAGTAAACCTGGTCTACGTCAGGTGTACCTTGTCGTGAGTAATGGGACAGTTCGATTGAGTGGTAACTGATCAGTATAAAATTAGACAGCAGAGGTGAGAGGGGTTGTGTCGTAGTGAGATGTTGCGTGCAAGTGCCGAAATAATGAATGAGCAACGTCTGTTTTCAGGAAATCCTGCAATTTAAAGCAAGGAGGTGGTATTCAAGAAATACTCCGATGTTTGGTGGAATGTAGCCTTGTCACAAAGGGGTATCAAGCGAAATTGCTCGATACTCCTTTTAGAGAATAGAGCTGTTAAAGAGTATAAGCAGTTGGAGAGTATAAGCAGTCATGATAGAACCTGGTCTCATAATAAGCTTTCCCTTTCGTAGAGTCTTGTTAAGTCAGAAAGGAACAGTGTCTTTATTGTGGAAGAGTAGACTATCTTAATTTGCCGGATACCGCTGTGAGTCATTAATCTAGGCTTGTATCCAAATAGGCTAAGAAGAATGGCTACGCTCCAATATTTTTGTGCTGTTTGGGAACTGGTATAACTAGTTTTAGGCCACTCCTCCATTATTGAAGAAAGTACCAAATATTTTAGTTTTTCTGATCTCGGATCTGTAGCTCTCTTCTCATTTTGTTCCGCCATCTTTTACGTCATAATGAGGCACTATGGTTTCTGTCTGGGCAAGTGTTTCCACAACTAAGGGCATTATTGTTTCTCTTATGGAAAACACTCCTCGAAAACTTCATGATAGAAACGAAATTTATACTACGAAATCTGATGTGAAAAACACGAGGGGCTTTCATATCGATTATTTTCTTGTCCACTACAGCACAGAAGACGCAGTGCGATCAAGGATTCCTTACGAAGCTTGTATCTCTAAGATGGTGGCCCCTGAGACCCTCACAGCATACAGCACAGCCGCCAAGAAGTCCGTTCCCATGACCAAGACGGCCAGACTTACCACCTGTCCTGACTACCTGTTCATACAGGTGACTGCGTCGTCAACCTGATGAAGAAGTCCTGGATAGTTTTATGTTGTCATGCGGCCAGTTCTAAAGTTGTTCTTGACTGGTTGACAATGCTTGGTTCGTAACAACTGATTGGTGCAGAGCTGGCGGTGATCGGCTCTAGTATTCATAATTAAGTCACGCCTGCAGTGACACCAAATAAATATATATTATTCAATATATATTTATATATTCAGTATTATGTTTATTTATAAATATATATTATTCTTGTTTTCGAATAGAGGATGTAAGATTGCAGGTCGGTAGTAAAAAATTGAATGAATGGAAAATATGCTTCATTAATTATGATACAACTGTTTATTGACTTGCAATCAGTACTACTCTTGTGATTTAACCAAGATACGCCTTGTAAAAATTTATTGTTTCCCGTATTATGTGTTACTTTATAATAGCTTTTTATATCGTACCTTCTGTTAATACATACGTGACGTTGTTGGCCGTGTTGCAGCTGGTGAAGTTTGACGTGACGGAGACCTGGGAGCCTGTGAAGCTGGACGTGTCCGTAACCATGCCTGACGTGTTGGACCTGTCGGTATTGTGCAGCACTGGCAGACCTCAGGGCGAGCAAATCATGCCTGACGAGGCACCCGCCGCCCTCGCTGCTCAGCCCGGTTTGTGTTGGGCGTCAGTGCTGCTTTCTTGGCCTCCGAAGTTCTGGTTTGTAGGACCACAGAATTTTACGTAAATTTTGGTGGTCTTAAAGAAGTATCGCACTGCAGCTCGAAGTTCTAGGTCTCCCATCGCCTACCCATCATAAGCAAATTATGCTTTTCTTAATGAGAATAATAGAATAGAATGTGGCAACAGGAACGAGCCGTTTGGTCTATTCTTGGGCTGTTACCCAAGTCCCATGCCGTCCAGTAGCAGAATACTTGTAAACTTTATGGAGACGCTTTGTACAATTTTAAAGAGCTTATTCTCTAAGAAGGCTCGTCGAAAACAGACAATGTTAATATGCATTAAACAACGTGTAAATTCCTCTTTAACCTTTCTTATAAAAGTTGCCTTTGAGTTCTATATCGATAATTATTAAATGTCGAATTCATTTATATTATTGAGCAAGTATACAATTTGCTTCTTTATAAAGCTCTCATACAGTTCTCATTCCCATTTTTTGATATGAGTTGACTGGCCTAATATGTTAAAATTATCGCCTAAATTTAATAGTGATTTTCCTTGCCGTATTGTAATTGAATAACATAACGTTGGAATGCACGGGGATGATCTGCATACTGAACTAGACCTAAAATGGTCGAAGGAATGAAGTTACTCAATTAATGCTTCAGCTTCATAGAAAATGAGCTGCTATTTGCAACAATATTATTCCAAAATCTTTAAGTTATGAAACCTTAAGCTTTTAAAGTTAACTTTTAATGTTTCAATTTTTTAATGAAAATGGATTCAATAATTTTGAAATTCTATCGAACATCCAAGATCAATTAATTACTTACGTAGATAAAACACCGGCCTCAAACTGCTGTTTCTGTATTGCGAATTGTGAGTCATTGGTCCAATTATAGCAGTCGAATTTTTCATAAATTTAAATAATGTTTAATCAATCACAGGATTAGCTAGAGAAACGGGATTTGCAAGAAGTATATGCAGAATAATATGCAGACTTGACTTGCAGCCATAGACGAGGAAGTGGTGCAGCAGCTCGTCGGTATGGGTTTCCCTGAAGAAGGATGCAGAAAGGCTGTGCACTTTACGGGCAACCAGGGCTCAGAAGCGGCCATGAATTGGATACTGGAGCACATGGGGGACCCTGATTTCAGCCAACCCCTCGTGCAGCAGGCCAGCTCTGGGGGTGAGGTCTACGCGAGTTCTGTCTCGCTTTGCTTGCAGTCTCTCGCTTTATGTGTCCTGTCTCGCTTTGCGTGTCCTGTCTCGCTTTGTGTGCCCTGTCTCGCTTTGCGTGCCCTGTCTC
>VCRD01010301.1:0-12703 GCA_006783055.1 Trinorchestia longiramus | reverse complement strand
ACTCCCTGTCTTGATTGCCACTCCCTGTCTTTATTGCCACTCCTTGTCTTTATTGCCACTCCCTGTTTTGACTGCCACTCCCTGTTTTGATTGCCACTCCCTGTCTTGATTGCCACTCCCTGTTTTGACTGCTACTCCCTATCTTTATTGCCACTTCCTGTTTTGACTGCCACTCATTGTCTTTACTGCCACTCCCTATGCCATACAAATAAATAATAATAGAATAATTACAAAAAATACACATTTTTAATATATATGTATAATATGCGTAAGGGGTACACATTAATTGAAAATCATGAGTTCGAGTGCAATTAACTATGGAAAGATCAGAATTTTCCCTAGCGGAAGTAGTTAAAAATTATGAAAATATTTGTACTCTAATTCCTTTTATTCACAGGATTTCCACTAACCTTATTCCCACTCTTCATATTACCACTATCCTAATTTCCACCATCTTAATTCTCACTATCCTAATTCCTTTTATTCGTAATATTACTCCTGTTCTAATTGCTCCTATTTAAAAGTATTGAAACGCATGCCTTCAATGACCTCATTATGATGCATTCATCCAACAAGAACCTTCATGAACCATGAAGCTACAAATGAGCTCTGAAATATGACTGAATTTTTGGCAGGGAAATGCACTACGTCTTAATTTTATACAAAACAATAACAAACATCAGTTTTTACTGCATAGCGTACTGAGAAAATTATGACGTAATAAGTTACAAAAACATGTTATGATAAACTAGATAGATCCCGTCGAAATTCCACGGTTTGTATTTGACCAATTTGAAATTATTATAAAGACGAATGTATTAAAGATTTGAGACGGATCATTGTGTTTAAATGAATATTTTTCAAGAATACATACAGAACTTCCATTCTGTATCTCTTCTACCGATAACATGGCCTAGATAGTATCTGTACAAATTTAGTGGTTTAAGAAGTTTAAATCAAGGGTTCATGAAAAAAAACATTTTTCAGTTGTGCCCGTGGTATTAACAGAAAAGATAATCCGACAGGTGTTGTTAAATAGATGGTTAGTTTTTAAATAATCAAGAATTTTATTGCAGAGAGAAATTTATTTTCAATTCATTACGTTTTTTCTGTAGTAAACACAAAATGGTAGAGTTATGTAGTAGATATAGCACTCCTATTTTTTAAAGTCCAGCAGTTAATACTTCTGATTAATTTAATATATGGTATTCATATCTGAACATTGCTCACATGAATAGTTGTATTACATCGAAATATAATTAGCACCTCAATGGAAAAGACTAGTACTCGTAAAACTATTCCAGCACGTACCAAATCTAGATGAATGCTCAACATATTCATGAAAATACTCGAAATTCATTAAATAACTACATATTCATGATATTTTTACACGTAAAGTAAAATTAAACAGTTGATATAACACTTATTCATCACTTAAATGTCAAATTAAAGGTGAATCCAAATTGCAACCTTAGGTTAGATAGTCAAATCTTTGTGGTAAAATCCGTAGAGTTTTATGTGTTGTCAGCTCGAGATACTTAAATGTTAGATGCAAAGTCCTAAGACTTTCTTAACTTTCTTCGGTGAATGCTATGGGAACATGTAATTGTGATGTCAATAATAGTGTGCAATAAATATGTACTATTTATTTGAAACAATGGAAATTCCACGGTTCAACAGAGATAAAATTAGGTATTTTCCCATCCATAATTGCGTTATAATATTGATTAGATTTGACTAATATAAAATTCTTATAAATACGAAGGTATTAAAGATTTAAGACGAATTATTGTTTTTGAATGAAAAATTTTCATGAATATATCAAGAATTTCCATTCTGTACCTTGTCTACTGATAACATGGCCTGTGTAGGAAAAAAAGCTATTAACGAGGAAAAATTATTTTATTTTAGAGTAATCCGGCGCCTTTGGCATCCACAATACAATGCTTGTAATACATGCATACCCGTTCTGATTTCAGTTCGATAATTTTTTTCAGTAATAGATAGCAGGTAATGGAACGGAGACATGCAGATACAAAGAGAGAGACAAATGGAGATACACTGTCTATCATATACTAGCCAGTTCCCGTGGAAATTCCGCGATTTAGATTCGATTAATTTAAAATTATTATATAGATGAACGCATTAAAGGTTTACGACGAATTACTGTATTTTGAATGAATATTTTTTATTAATGTATACAGAACTATCATACTGTATCTTATCTAATGATAACACGGCCCAGATAGTACCTGTTGAAATTTCTTTCAAAAGTACCAGTTGAAATACATTTTCAGTTTTACTAGTGGTACCATCAGAATCAGAATATTTTTTTTGAGTGTATACAGAACTTCCATTATGTATTTTACCTAACGATAACATGGTCGTGTAAGAGAAGAAAGTTAATAATGCAACAAATGGCATATTTTATAGTGATACGGTGCCTTTGGTATCCACAATACAATGCTTGTAATACATGTATACCCGTTCTGATATCAGTTCAATAACTTTTCTTCAGTAATAGATAGAAAGTAATGGGACGGACACACACAGATATCAGCTAATCTGTGTGAGCCAATGCATTCTGCTGAAGAATTTCATCCCTTTTTTCTTGAGTTAAATTCTCTCGTGCCACTCGATGTTGTTCAGCGTTATGCCAAAGAATTTTCTCTCTTCTCTCATGCATTAAGCTCTCTAGCTACTCGGTGTTACTTTGCATTATTCTGTAGAATTGCCAAACGCCCTTCAAGGGTCAAGTTAGCTCTAGCTTCTCGTTGGCGAGCAACATTGCTTCGGCTTGCCATTTCGCGTTGTTCGTCAGATAGTTTTCGGCGTCTTTCTTGCTGTCGAAGTCTTGCTGCTTCTCTCTTACAGTTGGACACGTTTCTATCCATGTTGGCCTTTTTTGCCGGAATTTTATACTGAAATATTCTCTATTATCTCTTTGAAGCGTTTCAAAAAAATTACAATTCTAAAAACAATAACTTAATTTCCGAAATCGTTGGCCTTATACTAAGTGGTAGCCAGGTTACTGGTCAAACTAATTTAAAACGTTTCTTTTCGCATTATCAATTAAAAATATCAAAGCATTATGATGAATTTCAACAGAAAAAGGTTCAAAAAAAATTTCTATTTGTAAAAATAAACCGATTGTGTATTCCGGATACCATAATGCAAGTGAAACGGAATTGAATTTCCACCGAAAAAAAATAGAATGATTTCTTGTATTTTATAAGCTTTATCCTTGTTGCTATCAAAGCTATTGATTAGAAGAGTGTGACACAGGGACGGATAGACAGACAGACGGAGGGACGGACGGACGCAGCTCTTATTATAGTATAGATAGATGGAAACTAGTAGACCCACACGTGAAAATTCCCGTGTTATTCAATGATTTTTTCGTTTAATTTCTCAGTGGACGCGGACTTTGCGAATGAGTTTCCACATTGAAGGATGTGCCTTTGGTATCCACAATACAATACTTACAATACATGTATACCCTACTGAATTTCCTCCTATCTAAATCCTTACGAGCGTCACTGAGAGACGGATCAAGCAAGCAACTAACAAACTGTGTATTATTATATAGTGGAATACAGGAGTTACTCATAAAGTATCCTGTTCTATGACTTGTATGAAAAAATTCGACGTGATTGTGTACAGCATTTCTTCATGCTTGAACACTTAAAAGAATGATGAGAAGTGAATGAGTACGCACCTTGATCTCTTTAATACTTTGTACTGCTGTACGCACACCTGTGACTGCACTATACTGTACAGTACAGTTACCATACTGTACAGTTACTGTACAGTACAATTAAGATACAGTTCAGTTACTGCACAGTATACCGGGATTCACAAGTTTCTGCCTCGAATTCAATGAATGAATTAATGAATTCACATTCTTGAATTCATGGACCACGTATAAAGTCCAAAACATTGAAAAATAAAGCAGATCCTTCCGTGAAGCATAAGTAGGCAAAGAATTGATGAACCATGTATACAATTTCTACCCTGCAGCAGCTGTAGCAGCTGTTGCAGCTGTAGCAGCTGTTGCAGCTGTAGCAGCTGTTGCAGCTGTAGCAGCTGTTGCAGCTGTTGCACATACAGTGTCAGCAAACTGCAACTGCATCTACTTACATCCCCTGCTTCATGCAGTCCCATCTCTTAAAAAAGAATATTCAGATAAAATACTATCTTAGATATTCAGATAAAATATTATCTTAGATATTCAGGCAAAATACCCAGAGCATATTTGCATGGCGTTACCGTAGGCAATAAGTCACATAAGCTTTTTCTTTTTCTCACTTTTTCAATAATTTATTTCTAGCTTTTACAAGTTCATCTTTCAGACCTGCCCAACTCAGCAATGTGTTCAGGATACTAAAATAAAGGTTCTCAGTTCTTTTGAGTTTGTAATGAACAATGGAAGCAATTGAGTGAAGATCGAAGTTCTGCGTAGAGGTTTGTGAAGAAAGCAAGTTGTGGAAATTAATTGGTCCCTTCATTGTCATTTGGAAAGTCTCCTTTCAATGACATTCTGCGACAGCGAGGCAACCATCCAATTACAGACTGTTCTGTACCGTATCCTGTACACACTGTGTACCGGTTCTATACCAGCCAAGTACCAGCTATGTACCAGCCGTGTACCGGTCATGTACCTGTCGTTTACCGGCCATGTACCAGCCATGTACCGGCCATGTACCAGTCATGTACCGGTCGTGTACTAGTCCTATAACGACCATGTGCTGGTCGTGTCTCGGTCGTGTACCGGTATTGTACCATATCTTGTACCGGTTTTTGATAGGCTTCAAGGGAAGAACGACTGTGAGGCTAAATCTTCAGCAGAAAATTGCGATTCTTCGCTCCCAAAACTTCCTACGTTTCTGAACTTGACATCACTTCAGTAGTCTGACGTCACGCTAACTCAAAGTTCCTTAACTTAAATGCATGAATCCCAGAGGATGCGTCAGTAAATCGCAAGGTGGTCATTTGTTACCATTACATTACTATTGTATGAGCTTGATAGTTTATGAAGCATTTTCATGCGTTTTGATGGGTAATTCTGAGTCAGATTACGTCTTAAAAAGTTGGGGGTTCGTTGAGACCCCTGACATCCACAGGGGGTTCGTGAAGACCCCTGACATCCACAGGGGGTTCGTGGACCCCTCTAACACCCACAGGGGGTTCGTGGAGACCTCTGACATCCACAGGGGGTTCGTGGGGGATGAATTTAGGGAACCCCTGCACCAAATTCTCCCTCAGAATATTCAGGAGTCGTTGCCAGACTCTTGATGTGGTAAAAATAAGCAATTACGCGCTGATGTGTTTTTTCTTAACACAGCGCGCTAATGAGTCACATTTAAACACAAAGCACTAAAACAAAGCACTAAATTACGTTAGGGAGGAATAAGCCCCATGCATAAACCTCTGTTCCCCACCCACTATCCCTTTCCGTTTTCCCTTTTATCCTGGAGTACATCCTGGCCAAACTCACATCCTCCCTGCTGTCACTGACTGACCGTCAGCTTAGCCACGTATTATTTAGTCGAGTGAACAACGTTCATTTTACTAAATTATAAAAGTGACCTTTATTTAACTTCATAATCTTAGGGGCGTGGTATTATCACGTCACTTCTTTTAAATTATCGAGTCTCCCGTCAGTTCAAACTTTGTTTGCTCACATTTTTCCAAGTTACTACAGAATTTGTCCGTTCAAATTGTTCATTTTGGTGAAAAATAATTCGGTTTTCTAAGCAGATCTGTACAGAGCATCATCTTGGTGTACTTTCATTTAATAACAAAACTGCTTTGAAACAACGAAAAAAATTTGAATGAGCTATAAACGATGTTCAAAGTGGCATTCGGTACACTGTTACTAGATGTCGGTACACCGTTACTCAATGCCGGTACACCGTTACTCGATACCGGTACACCATTACTCGACGCCGATACACCGTTACTTGATCTATAAACATCAGTACTCGCCAATGCATACCAGTAGGAACGTGTACTGGCACCAGCATCGATCACCCATCTACAAAGATCCTAGCGGTTTCCATCCGCACTGAAGGATTCTCTTTAAATTCACAGCAAAATTAATTCGGAAATAGACACATGCATTCAATTGGTGAATGTGATAAAAAATTAGAACATGCAAAGAATTACAACTTGCTGAAAATAAAGAATTAAATCAACCTTCATAACAAAACTTTCCTGAATTTGAATTTTTTCTGTATTTTCCAACACACATACACAGTTGGTTACAGCTTTAATATTTATTTATTGTTCAATCAAGCCTATGCACGAAACAATGAGCACAGGAGAGCGCGTGGTCCCTCACCAGCGTTTAACACACATCAAAATATCAGTTCATTAATCCCACAAAATCATCGTCTCTTGAGCTTCAGTCTGTGCCAGTGTAATGCTGAAATAAAAGTTATGCACGCAGCCACTTGACTTAACTTTAAAAGCTTCGCAATTCACAGAAGCATCATAAGGAACGAAGCTTACATTGAAAAATATGCGCAGTTTATGGTGTTAAATACGTGTCTTAGATTATACTTAATTCTACATAGGAATCTTCTATTAAAAATTTTATGTTCGAGTCTCTATGAGCGCAGACAAAACGTATCAATGATAGTTGAAAGATAGCCCAGCATGATTCTACAGATAGTTCAGCGAAAATCCACTGATAATTATACAATCCAGTGATAATCATCAATATCTTCAGTGAATTACCCTAACGTAATGTGCATTGCAAAATGCACGTAAGTAGTGCCAATTAACTCGTCATATCATTCCGATCATTCCAATAACACAGTTCTGCAGGAAACACGAGCTGAATACTCGTACCTAATTTAGTAGACTTGCTCTAAACACTTTCAAATTTTAATATACAAACTACATACAGAAGTCATAATTAAATAAGAAGAAAAACCTGCTGATGCATTTTAGGGACATAAAGTTGCCAAAAAGCGATGTTTCAGTACAAAAGGTCCAAGTAGTGAGCGATTTTTCTTGTGATACAAGAGTCACAGGCTCGAATCGTGATGCAGCATTGTATTTTTTCTGCTTGTGACACCGGGCATTAATCTATGACTATTCTTCACCAAGCTCATCTAGCGCCCCTACGAGCCTCTAATACAAGTCGCACCACAGAGGACGGGAACAGTCGCTGGGAGCAGCATCACTAGTCTTAAGATGTTAGCATTAACAATTAATAACGCAATGCCAGTGCATGTACTAAGGAAAATCAGAAATGAAGTTTTTTGTTTGTCCACGCCTTCCGCCCACGCATCCTTGATGTGAAATCTAGTCGCGAGCCCTAGATATGATGCACAAATAGGACATCTAGGTGCAAAATCTAGATGAAACTTATAAAATTACTGTCGCCACTGTCTAATTTCCATACGTTAACGATCTGTACAAAATTGTCTAGCGTACATACTAGATCTGACAAAATATTTGATTGAGTTAACTTTAGTTTCACCTAGAAATATGTAAGATATTCGGTCTAAGCAATTTTAGTAAAACTTAACCGGATAGACTCTCTACTACTATTGATGAATCTCAATCCAGCATCCTACACGGCTTAAAATTTATGAACTTCTTTAATTCATTCAGCTGCCAACGAGTTCAAGTTTAGCGTTCCATAGGCCTAATGTAAACTTAGGCCTAATACGCTAGTTGCTGTTTAGACAGACGTGCTCCATAATTTTAATTACTGTTATCCAGAATTCCATATTCCAGTGTTCCAATTTCTCTATTTTTTCCATGCATCAATTTGATTTTAAAAATTCTGTATCAAAGTAGGTGTTCAGCAAGCTCTTCTGTCACTTGAAGTCAGATGAGGCCTACACCAACAAAATTAGGCCTACTGGAGACGTGACGCTACTTACATGTAGGCTTAGAGATCTCAACGGAAACTTCTAATTTATCTTATCATCTTCTACATCGTAGGCCTAAATAAATTCCCAGCAGTTTGCATCAACAATCGATTTCTGAACAACCGGAAGACCAACTGTAGGCCTATAGTACTTCCATACCGTAGTTTCTCAACATGCGTTCATGCACAATAGCTTCTTTGAATTAACCCAAACAAGCACATAAAACTTACAGGATAACCGACAACATTGGCCTGCAGTTATTTTAGAACAAATATCTACTAGGCCTACTGGACAAAATGTGACTTCAAAAATTTGAGTAATATTTTACTCACCAATTTGAGGTACATCATACGGCCGGGCACTGCTACGTGTTGTCCTGAAGAACGCGTGGTTGATGCTATTCCCCACTTGCTGTAGGCCTAAGTTCACTTCCTCCTGCCCTGGGGACTCCACTCCTTCTTGGTCCTCGTCGTACTCCCCATCTCCTTCCTCGTTGTTTTCATCCCCCTCTTCGTCCTTGCTTTCATCGTTCCCTACTTCCCCACCTTCAAACCTGTCCGTCATTTGAGACAGCGGCGCCAGGTTACCTTCATCACTGGAGGTTGTCCTCCTGTTCGACGACCATGCACTGGGCCTGTCGACGCCCTCTAGGGAACCCTGGAGGCTCACATCCTCAGAACTTTCCTGGTGTGGAGAGAACCCTTGTTTGCGCCTCTGCCTCAAGAGATAATGTCCTTCCTGCTGAGGTGGAGGACGCCGGACAAGATACGGAGGCGTGTTCGGGATGGCAGCTGTCACCAACGCCAACAACGAGTGCCTCTTTTGCTGAAGATGCTTCTGCTGGAGTTCTTTCTGCTGCTGAAGAAGCTTTTTCTGCTGGTAGCGCCGGGATATTTGCTTGAGTCTAGGGTTGTTTTGGTAACCAGGCCTACGACTCAAGAAATTACTCACGCCTTCTGATGAAGACGGTCGTTCTTGTTCGGTGGGTCCCACAAGAAAATTAGGGTCTTCGTGAAGGAGAAATTGTTGCTGTCGGTTGTTGTGGTGACCTTTGTACAGCTGGTGCTGTAGCAGAGCGCTGCTGCTGCTATTGCCCTTTTTGACAGCCACAACACGACTACAATGCAATGCTAGCACCACCACAGCCGCTAGCACTAGCCACACTGCTCTCAGTCCACGACCACTCGGCATGTTACGCACACGGCGGCCGGCACTGCACTACTGACTCCAGAGTTCCAGGACACCACGCTCTTATCAGCCTTCCAGCCAGCCCGCAGGCACTTTCCAGCCACCTATTCATGGCACCTCAGCCAGTCACAGCCTTTGGGGGGACTCCACTCAGCGTAGCTACGAGGGTTCAAAAGACGCCTTTACAGCAGCGGGCCTGCGACGCCTATGCCAAGGCCAACGCCTGTGCACCGCCTATGCCAGGGCCAACGCCTGTGCAACGCCTATGCCAGGGCCAACGTCTGTGCAACGCCTATGCCAGGGCCAGCGCCTTTGCCAAGGCCAATGCCTGTGTAGTGCCTATGCCAGAGCCAACGCCTATGCCAAGGCCAACTTTTGTGGAATGCCTATGTTACCTAACATTTCTTCAACGCTTATTTTGACGGTGACGTATAGAAAAGCCCATTTTCTGGTCAACGTCTCCGTAATCCGTGGGCTGTGTTTTGAACAGAGGTGTTGACCACATGTTTCCTTCAACCACTTTTCCCCACAAACAACTGTTTTCCCCACCACCACCTGTTTTGCCATCACCACCTGTTTTCACACAAACACCTGTTTTCCCTACCACCACCTGTTGTCAAACATACACCTGTTTTCCTTGCCACTACCTTTTTCCACACAATCACCTGTTTTCCCCACAACCCCTTGTTTTTCCCACAATCAAGTGTTTTTTCCATGACACTCTCCTAGAACCTCACCACCACCCACGCCACAGGGGCTGGGAAAGCTATGCACGACATCAGCACCCAACACTAAACACGAAACACGAACACTTACATGCACTCAAAAATAAATAAGAATTTTTTTATATTACATCATCCTTAAAAAAATCACCTTCTCTTTCCTATAATCCTTCATCTCCTATAGTAAAAACTTCAATATTATCCTTCATACACATCAATTGTTATGTCATTAATCCCAAAATCATTTCTCCATTATGTTATTCCCATTCATCCCCATTTCACTAATTATCAACACTATGTAATAAAACCCCAGGTGTCTCCTTAAATAAATAAATTTGTGTTTTTTGTGTGTGATTTTCCCTATGTTGTTACAATGGGAATTTCTCTTAAATACTGGTTATTAAATCCGTAGACTTTCAGGTATATAGATTCTTAACTGCTGAAGTAAAATCCGTAGACTTTCTGATTTGATTTGAGAATCTGTTGCTTCAAGTTCTTCCTTCAAATGTATGATATTAAAACCCGTCATTTTGAACGGGCATACCCATTAGTTCACTATAGTAAACGATATTTGCAGTACACAAAAATTACATATCTATTGAAGCAGTGCAGCAACAAAGAGATCTATGTGTCATTGTCACTGAAAATCTCAATCATGAAAAAGCAAGTGGGAAAAAGCATCAAAAATGCTAGCAAGATTATTGGTTTCGTTGCACGAAATTCGGAATGTAAGTCAAAGAACATAATATTACTGCTCTATAAAGCTCTTGTCCGGCCACATTTGGAATATGCAGTGCAACTCTAGTGTCCTACCCTACGAAGAAAAATATTAATAAAATGTATCATAATATAATCACTTAAAGAAATTAGGAGTCATATTATTTTGCACCACACGTCATAGACTACGAGTATATATGTACGAGTATGAACGTTTTGACTGTATGAACCTAGTCGTGTTTATATAGTCGTTATGACCATGAATCATATAAAAATTATGTACCATGAATCATGAAATGATTATTTACGATGAATCATGTAAAAATTATGTACCATGAATCAAGTTTTTGGTATGTACCATTAATCATGCAATAGTTGTGTACGCAGCGCCTTGTAATAGTTGTGTATTGCTAGTCATGCAATAGCTGTGTATTGCGTCATACAATAGTTGTGTATTACTTCGTGCAATAGTTGCTGGTCATGCAACAGTTGTGTATTGCGAGTTATGCAATAGTTGCTAGTTAGTCAAGCAATAGTTGTTTATTGCGTCATGCAATAGTTACTAATCATGCACTAGTTGCATGACAAGAACCTGGATAGCATCTCACGTTTCTAGTCACTACAATTTGTTTAATGTTCTCCCTCCTTTAATTTTCCCCTTGATCGTCTCCTCTTCCCCTTCTCTCCTACCCCCTGACTTCTGAACACGTTACTCTGTATATGCTATCCCCATCTTTATCCCCACGTTCCATCCTCGTTACTCCTGTTACCCCATGTTACTCGCACGTTATCTTATGTTACCTCCCCATTACCTCTAAGTTACCCTCGTTACCTCTACGTTAACCTCCGTTACCTCTACGTTACCCCGTTACCTCTACGTTAACCCCCGTTACCCTCTCGTTACTCTGACGTTATCCCCCTCTTTACCCTCACGTTACTTCCCGTTACCCCCTCGTTACCCTCGTTTAACCTCGTACTATCGCTGCAACGCGCTATCAGTTGTCCATTATTTCAACTCTAGAAGTTACTTGTTTAGTACTGACTCAACTGACCATCCTCTGCTAAACCTTTACCTATCAAGACCGAAGATTTAAAAGTAAAAACACAACATTTTAACTAGGTAAACCAACTTTTTTTCTATATTGGTATTGCAATATGTTCAACACGTATATACGAAAAAACTTAAATTTGAAACTTCACAGCAATCTCCAATCAAGATAAACACATTTTCTTTCTCTTAAGAAAAAGTGTTTTTATCTCGTATTAAATTACGCTCTACTGGACAAAGAAGTGAGCCTTAGGGCTCCATCACCTTGACTCAGCCACTAATAACAAATGCAGGACAGTTTCATCGGACGGAACGGAATGTCATCTGCTGTAATAAATGTGTTGTTGCTCCAGTTACTGTTCCAAGTGAAGCTATAACTTTTCCTACACAGCCTCAGCAAATAGAAACAGTTGAAATCATTTGTTAAAACTTACATCTATGATTTCATATTGAATGCTTGTTCGTGCTTGATGTATCTAAGTGATAGGTACCCTTTTCTGGGCTATTTGAATTGATAGATGCCCTTCTAACGACCTTCGATGTATAATACGTAGTTTATTCCAATTATAACAACACAATTTCAGATTTTGTTCTGAGGTTTTTGTTAATTATTTTCTTGATTAACTTTCCCCAACAGCAATCTGTGTTGAAATGCACCATGGTGTAAGGAATATTATGGATGTCAAACCATTATGGGCGTCGTCACAATATTATGGTCATCAGTGCACTACATTGCTACCTCACATTTCTCCCTTTTTATGTAATGATTAACAGGAAATTGAAGCCAGGTAGAAAATTGATAACGACTTCGTGCTCCTGCAAAGGGAAATGATCCAAATAACAAAACAATGACCAACATTATGGATATTAATACAAATGTTTGTACCACATCGAACAAAAGCGCTGTGCTGTACGCCTAATTGTGCCAAGGTTGTGCCTATTGTTGTCTTTTTTGCCTTTTGTGGCCTTTTGTTGCTTTTTTAGCCTTTTGTTTCTTATTTTTTTGTGTGTATTATTATCCTAGCTTGTATTCAGGGGTACTTGCTGTCCAGTTATTAGCCCAGTTGTGTTGACCCAGTTTATGGAGGCCAGTTTATGGAGGCCAGTTTATGGAGGCCAGTTTATGGAGGCCAGTTTAT
>VCRD01010292.1:0-10398 GCA_006783055.1 Trinorchestia longiramus | reverse complement strand
CAATTCTTTAGAATTGTATACGTTGTCAAGACTGGTATCCATGATATATATGGAACATTAATTTAATAATGTGGTTTTAATCTTGTAGCAAACTTACTATCCATAACACAATGATTATAAACGTGAGAAAATGACTACGTATGGGCAGAAATAGATATATTATCAGATCATATCATACTTTCTCAATAGTGTACACGCACATTGAATATAAATTAGTGTTAGGTATTTGAGAATGCAGCACACCAACAATCGAAGAACAACATCGCGTCACGTGTTGCACATGATATTGTGGCACAATAAGAACGATTAGCGTCTTGAAGCTGTGTGCTGTATTTTAGAGGTGTAAATTATGGTTTTTTACTCATTTTTCAGTGTTATACATTAGGAATCCTTCTTCATACAGGCTAAGAGGATTAAAACTCCGTCCTTAAATGTACATTTACAACATAATATTCACATGGAAAATACAGTCCCTATGGAACAGAATTTTTTAGTTACTTACGACTAAACTCTTTTAGAGAATTCTGTAAGTGATTGATACAATCTCTAAAATTCTGAACAAAGCTTCATAGTATCCACTGATAAGCTCCTACGCTGATATCTATCATTTAAAATGACAATCCTCGCTTGCTGTTCGAAAGGATTTTGCCATGATGCCTTGTTTTAATTGTAACATTATTTAACTGCAGTCATGTATCAGATTTCTGTCCCAAGCAAAGATCCGCATCTTCTGTAGAGAGAGCGAAGCTTAGCCACCCCTGGATGTGGAGTCTCAAATTTTGACTTTGGAAAGAACTCTCAGCTGAGCGGAGATGCCTGATGATGACTGTACGTGCGGCCTCAAGCACGAGACTGGGGGCCGATTGGTGGCAGGTGTACAGCTGGTGAGCCTTGCCCAATTTAAACTTCTAGAATTTCTTTCTAATACTTTGTTTTATTCGTTTAATCTTGATATTTCATACCTGTACATTTTGGTTTATAGTGGCATGTTGACGTGAATAACTTAAGCTGATAAACTTTCAGTGCCTGTTGGTTAAATTTTTAATTGACCCTTTTTAGTTTGTTCGCAGCTTTTGGCTAAACAACTGTATATGCTTAAATAAAGAAATAACTATCTACGATGGACTTGTATTCAGCACATATAGGGTGGGCCATCAAAAGTTTCCACTTTTTCAAACGCTTATAACTGCGTAACTAATGGTTGTAAAAACTTCAGCGCAATCTCATTTTCCCTGCTATTTATTGAAGTTTTATCAGGTAAATCTAATTTGTTTTCATAGACATAACTTACGAACAGGAAATTGAAAAGTGAGGATGATTTTTTCGCCATTGCGCGAGGGTAATTCTAAAAGCTCTGAAAAACAATTTACTATTTAATAGAATCTCAGTACAAAGGTATCATTGACACGTCATTCCCATTTATGAGACCGTTTTTAATTTAATTTTGATTTACATATGCAGAAATTAGGTTCGTCACTATCGACCCTTAACAATGTAATTGACAAAAGTGGATCAAATATTTTTGGTCATAACTTTCAACTATATCAAAAATGTCACAGAAATCGTTCAACTTTTTCAAAATCATTTTCAAGAAAGAAGTGCAAGCTAACCTACTGTGCGAAAATCTGTTGCAAATGTTTTTACACATGGAACAATGCCGAATAGAAACAAAATGAATTCTGGGACGTTTCACAAGAAGAATACCATAAACCATCGAAATGATACACAGGAAAGTTGAAGAAAAAGAATCCCTTCAAATCGATGATATGGAACAAATTCATCTCAGTGAATGGTTCGCTGAATTATTAGAAGTAATTTAATTCATTATCCTTATGAACCAAGGATTCGCCAAGAATTGTTAAAAAATTATCTCAAAAGAAAAACGGTTTGCTGGTGGCTTATGGAGAGACATGAAAGATTTGTGGAAGCCCTCGTTGTGACACACGAGGTGGCTTTTCATTTAAACCAAAGTTTCTGCATATATTACTCAATAAGTCAAATTCCATTATTGCTAGATAAATATCGAAAACAACCGGCTGGAAATCTCTTTCCGTATCAAGCGTCTGGCAGTCCATTTGGTTGTAATCTCCACGGCGTGAGACGAACCGCACAGACGTGGGCATTAATAGCAAGAATTTACTGCTCAACGGCTCATAGCGATGACATATTCATTTTTAAAATGTAAACTTGGTAAGATAATCTTAGACATACATTTGTTTTCATTTTTAAAATTATTCTTGGATTAACAAGGTCGACACTCGTACCTTTGGCACTCAGGGGACCTTAACAATGAAGCTCAGTGCGGTCTTAATTCAAACATCCGGAACCTTAGTATCTTATTTAGTACAGCTCGTTTCAGCAGGCACGTTAGGCAGCAAATCTCAAAGAAGCAGGAAAATCAAACAGAAAAAAAAGTTGAAACTATTTCTGCTTGGGATCAATGATCCACTCCCATACGAGAAAAGGAATGAAGAAAGTAAAAATCAAGGCCGTCTGCACTACTACTCTCAACCCGCAGTCTGTCTCAGCAGTTCGGCAACCGTTAATTTTCCGAAGGTAAACTGGAGAATTTACTCAAGAACATTAATTTTAATGGGCATACGGAGGAGAACAGACACTATGTGGAAACTATTCATGAAGTGCTCAGGGGCTCAAATTTTCATATCACTAGAGGAGTGCCAAGTCTCCATGATGCACAGCACTGATCGACAAAACAACAGGTGAACACTGATGGAAGTTTCACTTTCTGCTAAATAAAACCAAGAGAAGATAAAACGGATGGAGGGTTACTTCACTACCCGACAGTCTCTTCGATCCCCTGGCTCTGCTGAGTAATGAACATGCCAGAGCTCAATGTCCTGAGGGAGAAGCTATACCGTAAGAGAAAAAATTTCACATAAATACGGTGCAACCCAAGTTATTTGTCTTATATATCATTACTTAAAATGATACATAAAAACATCTTGGGATACATTAGATGACTATATTTTCAATACATAATTGTTCATCGAGGAGTTAAGATTGCTAATGGCACTGCTAACAATATATAATGAAAGACAACACTTTTTCCGAAGAATCGGTGTGTGTATCAACGCACGATATTAGTCCAACATGATTTAAAGAATGAATTCATTATCAAACGGGATTGAAAACAACTGACGCTAACTTCAACATTATAATACATGCGCATCATCTACAACATTTGAAATGAACAATGAGCAGATTTAACAAAACTTTTATTTATGACTTCACACACGTCCTCATAACTCTACGTAACTCCTTCATAACTTGTAGTCATAGATCATAAAATTTGAGCACAGGTTCTAACAATCATCCTGGTCACGGGTGCATCAGCAAAGTTGTCAGAACAATTGCTACACAATTACTGGAATGCAAAAACAATGATGGTAACGCCGTTTCTATGGATAGAATACGTCGATCTTCATTTGCTCTAGCTTCATGCACGCTTTCAATGGCTTGCATCAATTACCCAGCTATTTAGTGTCCCTCACTATAGGCATTTTACAGGGATCTTTGCTTCCCCTTCAAAATCAATGAGAGGGCAAAGGCTGTAATTGCCGTCCTATGTAGGAATTCAAATTCCAGTAAACAATTACACATTTAACTTATACTGAATGTAACATACAGGGAATGGAATACTTTCATATAAAGTTAAAATTAAACTGTATATATTTGAATTTTTGAAATCTCATAAATGTTGTGCAAAAAGGTTACGTAAAATTATTTCCTCGACAAGTCATCAATTTATTTTCATACATCTGGCAAAAATATCCTCTTCTACGTTGGTTAATATTTTGTTTAACTTCCTCTAACCGCTTAAACCGTTTAAACACGTTTTGTCATTCCATTGAATTTTAATATATCAATAACATTTCTTTTCTGTAAATTTTTCTTTTATCAAGAAGAATATCTTGTAGGAAGACTGCAAGCAAACTGTTAGGAGATGGCGTTAGTTTTCCTTGAATAATAATAAATAGGAAGTTACTGGACAGTGAATTGCGAGCCTATACCGCCCAAAAAACAAGCCTAGGCGTATGCCAACCAGAATGCAGACAGTACAGTTACTTCAATTTGGACTAATACTCATAGTCATACTGATTGGACTTCTGAGCAATGACAACGTTTGAAAGTACTAAATAATATAGCATACTAAGCCGTCTGTTCATAGCTTAACAATTAATTTCAAGTTATAATTTGTCTAGCTGCTTATCTGCTACCACTGACATCACAAGTTCTTTCAATACTGCTACGAGATGCGTCCAAATTATAACAGCTCAGTAATTTTTTCTCTGTTCTGGAAAAACATAGACACATGCAGTTTATTTGAGATAAGTGTGCATTCGTTGTGAATGCATGACAGAGATGGCAGCACTGTATGGCACTCAGAACTCTAGCAGCAGCGGCAAGAGTATGGACTGTTTTTTGATTTCCAAATGGTGACGTTTTCATTACATGAACAGCGTGTAATCAATCGTTTTTTTCATTTGAGTGTTTATACGCAGATTGAAATTGAACGCCAGTTGAGTGAGACATGTAATCATGGTGTCATGGATGAGCCTAATTTTTGTTCGTTGATGCAACAATTCAAACAAGGCAGAATGTCAGCCTCCCACCAGCAGGTCTGACAATATGATCGAGCTAGTGAAAAATCTTGGTTTGTAGGATCACTGAATGAGTGTGGAATGCATCGCCTCCAAAGATGGCATGTCAGTGAGATCTGGGCACGCAATCGTACATGAAAACCTTAAAATGCAAAAAGTGTCCTCCAGCGGATGCTATGAATACTGACGGACGACCACAAAGCTGTGCACGTAGCGTGTTGCCAGGCATTGTTAGCACGTGATGATAGCATGAATGGACTTTTTTTCATTGATTGGCACAATAAATGTGACATGAATGTCATTTCTTAATCCTGAAACAAAGCGCCAGTCAACTCAATGGAAACACAGAAACAGGTGCCATACGCCATTTTAGGTATCAAAAACCGTCTCCACTTTCACTGCTGTCGCTAGATTGCTGTGTGTCATACAGTGCTAGCATCTCTGTCGTGCATTCTCAACAAGTACACGCGTATTTTAAAACAAACTGCAGGTTTCAAGTTTCAAGAAAAAACATTCATGGTGTTATTACTAGAATGAACCTCACATAATATTTAAATCGTTGTAGGCCGTGTTTTCCGTTTCGTGTGATAGTTTGAAATCTTTCTATAAAATATTCTTCTGGAGAAAAGGAGATATTTAAGAAAATAATGTTCAAAAAATCTTTAAAAATCGTTTGAGTTTACTGGAATGTGTGAGCGTGTTAAAACACTTAAAGCAGCTAAAGATGTCAAATCCAGTGTTAATTTATGCCAGAAAATGGAATTCTGCCATTTGTATGGAAATAAATCGATTACCCAACAAAGTACTTTTATTTAATCTTTTTTCATAAAATTTACAAAATTTTCAATAATCCTTAAATAGTTTAATATTGCTACACAATGTTTAAATAGTTTATATAGAAGAAATTTAAATTTTCTTTTTCAATTACAAAGAGTTTGCAATAGAATGCATACACACATTATAAACAAAGTCTTCATAAATATTTCAAAATGAAGTTTATTCAAACGTTACAATATTAACGCAAGTTTTCTTTGTCCTCTACATATGTAAAATATGTTCAAAATGTTAGTCATTACAGCAAAGTGAACCACTGTTTCAGCAACGTTGTTCCGGGGGTTCAATGGATTTGCAGCACATGCGTTCTTAATTTCTCGTGTGATAGTCCACCAACGTATTCGGCTTGATCTGATACATGACATCTTCAAGAATCGCCATGTATGTAAAAGTTTGCAGAGGTCTTAATTCTCGTTTATCATGGTGGTTCACCGTACACATAAATATCTGGAAGCTACTAATGTCAAATATCTGTAAATCTCTTGTAGTTGTACAATTTAACGGACGTGTGTGTATTCATTCATATTAATATATTTCGTCTGCAAATATTTAAACAAAACATGGTTTCATCATAATATTTACTAATACACGTAAATATATTTATATACATTCCAATGATATGAATAAAAGAAAAATAAGTGCAAAATAGAATGTTGTATGAGGGTAGGGGCGGAAGATTAGGTTGGGACTAGGACAAGGTCTTGTGCTCGGTGGTGAGCCCTCAAAAAACAAATTGCTTTCAGCTATACTTTCTCCATCATGTAACAAGCAGCACTGAATCATTTTTCTGTTCTTCTGTTCAATTTTTATTCCACAGTTTTTTCGTGCTAAGACAAGTATTGTAAACTCGAGGAGGGGGGAGAAACCCACAATAACGAATTGACCGCTAGACGCCCACACCACACCAAGCGAGATTAGACGTAAGCAAGACGAGGTGGATGAGGCAAGGAGTGTGTTCGCTTTCTGCAAACTCCTACTCTCCGTTTTTCATTTCAACACTTTAAGGATGAAAAGCATTGTTCATGTGCCTTGATTCTGAAAAATTATTTCTCCTCTCAACCAAACCTGAGTACTCTGTAAAGTGCCCTTATTTTCTTCCCTTGTAAATTGAGCACCGCATGAAGCCGTTAATGTATTCCCTGTGAACGCCTAAGACCTGTACAGGCCTTAGTACCCTGCTAAATACTCTCACTATCTCTACGCTTTCCATATTGAGGATAGTGTGAAAGTTTTCCAGTGGATTTCAGGTTAGTGCTCGGGGTGTCAGTCCATCTCTTAAACAAGACTCGGAACTGTCGCTTCATCTGCTGCTATCGCCTGCTGTAATCGCCTGTAATTTTATGTATTTTTTAGCATTCCTTCATTCAGTAAAGTTACATTGACTGATGAATTTTTGAAACTCTTGAAAAGTTACCTTTGGATTAATAAGTGTAATTTGGCATAAATTTCATGTTTGTACAATAATGTCATGGGGTAATATCCTGAAAAATGCGAGTTCAAATAGCACAGCTCCAAATTATTATAGACTTTGAAAGTAAGCTTCTAAACGGCAACGAAACATGGAATATTTTATAACTGTTGGACACAAAGATAGCCCTTGCATTACTTGTGTAGCCCAGGGAACGTCTAAATGATATCATCAAATGGCTACCCCCAAAACTTGTATTACCATACTTCTAAACTGAACTGCCTTCTGGACGGAAATCTAGCACAAAATTGACTCTTTTGCTTTATAATATTGAACTTTCAATTGCTGGAAGTAGAGATCATGGATCATTGAATTCGTAGGATTTATTTATAATTGGAGGAATATCGTTCAAATGTACTGTGGGGAGCCAAATAATACAACACGTTGATTAAATCGCCAGATTACACATTTATAGGCCACGTACAATACGAAAATTGGACTATCGATAAACAATAGTATAAAAAGGTTAATAATGTATCTAAAACCCACAAATATTTGTTAGAAAAATATATAGGAACATGTATAATAAATACATGAACAGAAGTTTACAATACCCGACTTTTTTCTTGATATCATACATGAAAGTTATTGTAGTATTATTCTGGAATGTTTTAATACGTTCTACTATTTGCCAACCGAAATTTCACCAGTATTCATTTTCTGGTTATTTGTTTCCATGCATAGTAGAAGCGCATAATAAACAACATATTAGGGTGGATAAAATCATCTACGTGATCAGGAAAATGGTCCTAATTGTCTCAACGGATGATATGAAAAAAGTGGTGAAAACGTGCGAATGATGCTTGTCAATTAATCTCACTCCAGAGCACGAGATAGCAGAAGCCAGTGTAGAATAAAACTGGCAATGCTTGGCTATCAATATCGTGCACTTTGAAGGGCTTTTAAGGACACGTACATAAATGTCACCAATTTAGAAACCCCTTGAAAGCGTCACCAATTTGAGATAGCCGAAGGTTATAACTTTAGGGACATTATAATTTCACCTCAGTGAGAGTTACCTCTTTAGGGGGTATGAGAGTCACCAGTTTCTGGGCGGCTTTTTCTTGCTGCTCATGTATAGCTATGATTCTGGATGAGAAACAAGCTGGGTTTCGTAGGTGTGGTTTATTTTAAATGTCTCTTCGAACTAATTAAATTTGAGACTTGTATAAACTACACAGAATCTGGAATTTGACTGGAAAGTAGAGAGAACGAAAATGTGCTCTAGGACCTGCATTTACGACGCAATTTAAGTATTTTGAAACAAACACAATATAAATAAAATAATAGGATCAATGAAACTGATGAAATACATGTTTATGTGCCAAGGCACAGCTTTGAGCTTTGGACAGTCAATAAACGACAGAACGTAATTCAGCTGCTTGCTAGCGATGATTATTTCAGTGCACCAGATGTAAATGCTTGAACTTGCAGAAACTTACGACATAAAAACTGGGCAATGATATGGCTGAATTTCAAAGGTATTGTTTATTGGGACACGTTATCATTGAATTATTGAATTGCCAAAGATTGACGATGCTCAATTCATGTAAACCGTTATAAATTACAGAAGACGAAAACTACGAAGAAATTGAGTTACGCATTGCAACTGATTGAACGCAGTTGCTAGAATCATACCTCCCTACACTGTTTAAGAGAAATGATAACGTGCAGGGAAGAGAATAATTTAATTTGAGCACAAAAGGATTTTTGATACTAAACAAAACAAGGATTACGGATTTCAAATACTGCACATAAGGCAAGAAATACAGAATTTCTGTGCAGCCGAACCACACTGAATGTGTAAAAAAACAATTATTTTATCTTGAGTATAAAAAACGACTGAGTCTAAGCAAATGGAACGCAAAACTATCTGCACACGTTTCAACAAGTTCATCGTGTTGTACCTATTCTTGAAAGTATTTTTCAAAATCCTGATGACTGACTTCTCTGGTTTCAGCACGACGGTGCTCCCGCCCTCACTTCAAACAACGCCATGGACTGGTTTAAAATTGGTTTTCCTGAGTAGATTATTTCGAGGAATGGAGACGTCTTGTAGCCACTGAGATCTCCCCGTAGATTCTTATCTGTGGGATTTTGTGAAGGAGAAGGTTTTGAGTGTAGATCCAAATAGTATCACTGACGTGGAGAAAGCCGGGATAGTCATCCAGCCATACATAGTGAAACTTTACGAAACATAATAGACTATTCAACCATCAGCTATCCCGTTGAATTGAAGCCAGGGAAGCTCAGTTTAAAAATTTGTAGCATACGTAAATAAATTCTTATTTTCTCAGCTTTCCTATGCTGGTTGTACTTATTTTTTTGCTGGACAGAAAATAAGTTATTGCAATTCAAAGAGTATATACTTCTTTTGGCCCACCCTGAATATCGTTCTCAATTCCTTGGACGTGTGTATGATTACAGCGTGTGTAGGATGTGCATACATGTATTTTGTCAGGTTAATATAGTAATGTTGTGTTAATTCGAATGTGTATTATATAACGAACAACGTGGAATGTAAGGATTACAACGTGTGAGGTGCATAAACAAAGGGCATAACTTACCATTACTGTGAAGAAGGAAGAAACAATTAGTATTAGAAGAAGTAGGAGTGTAGTAATAAAGAATTTTGTCTCGTTATCTACGATATTACGGAAGAAATTTGACTTTGCAAGCTCAAATATCTTTTCTCCATGGGACGGCATGTTTCGTGAGACTTATAATATATGCATAGGTTTTCATATTTCAGGGCGATGTGTAAAGTATATGTATCGACATAAAAGTGTATGTATTGACAGTTACGTTAGAAGTGTGGGACTACAGGACGCCGTCAGATCATGTACGTAAATAAACCATTAACTCTCTACGCAGAGGCCCGAGAAATAGACTGAGCCCCGCCAGACTTTGACTCATCAACACAACAGTGCAGTTAATTTATGGAGAGTGAGAGACTCTACGATAAAAATTAGAAATGAATAACTAAAAAAATAGTGAAGCTTGTTTAAGACGGCCATGAAGCGAAAGAAGCAACGACTGAGGAGCTAGATTTCGACAACGATGTAGGGTTGTTGTTCAGAAGTATGGGTGGATAGGTCAAGAGATTAAAGGGGGAATTAAATTAATTATTACACCTTCGAATAACAGTAAATTTTATACGTGCACTTAACCATGTATAATGGGGGAAGAATTAATTGCGAAATAGCTAGGAATGTACGGAGAACGATTAGTGTTATTGCTGGGTCGAATGTGTGTATTAAACATCGAAGCATATCATCAGCAACAGATCTTCAGCGTAAGGGTAAGTTTAACATTGTTATTGAGGTAACCATGATTGAGGTTAGCGACAGGGTAAATTTTATAATTTGATTTGAACGCCATTAATTTACCTAAATTGTTCCGTGTGAACATTTAATTACTCAACCATCAAGTATGTCATTGATCTGTAATAGTGCACTATTCAATAGGATATCA